>VSDK01027146.1:146509-175319 GCA_009767595.1 Symbiodinium kawagutii | reverse complement strand
AAAGAGTCTTTTTCTGTGCGCCGTCATTTCAGGAAATATCCATATTTGCAGTAATCATATGAGGTTACGTAAACATATTCGTTTGTGTACACAAGCCTTTGTTGCCTTAATCTTTTGATGTACACGCATACCGCTTGCATAAATACGTCTATATACAGCTGGATATGGTGGTTTCTCAAAATAGGGGACCACCCAAACCATTGTTGGGGGTTCCCTTTGCCTTAAAAGAGTCTTATATATATATATATTTATTATATATATATATACACAGAGAAGATATATATATATATATATAGTCCCTGGTTTCCAGATCGTTGATGGTAGGAAGCAGTTTGTTGATGTGTGGCCGTTGTAACCTCAAGGTTTCTTTAGTGCATTTCATGGAGACCACCTTGGCCATTTCCTTTGGGTCGTTCCTGGCTGGGTGGTTCAGCCGGGATCTCACTGCTCCACGGCCCGTGGAAACGGTGACCAAGTGCATCTGCGATTGCAATTGGCAGGGGGGATCGGTGGTATCGGACTCGTCCTCGAACGGTTCCTGGTTGGTGGTTGGGCTGGTGATCCTGTTACTGATCGCTTTGGTCAGTAACGCTGCAGTGGCTCTGCGAGTGTCCTTGAAGGACCACAGTACGGGTGCTGACAAAGAGATCACGGTATCCGTAAAAGGCAAAAGCAAAGGCTTTTACGGTTCAGCTAGCCCATTGAGGATCACAGGCTAGAACAATGGCCTATCTCCCAGGTGCTTTGATTTTCGTGGACTACGGAGAGGTACCACAACTCCTGCATAGTCGTCTAGTGCTAGCACATGTGCACAATGACGATTATATAATAGCGACTCCGGATTTGGATGTCTATTCGGAGACCCTCAATGCTGGTAATCCTGATTATGTGGGTTTTTATCCTGCTTTACCAGGGGGCGCACCACCAGCGGGCATAGCTGGAATCAGAGTGTACAACTTTGGGGCCATTACTGCAGCTGACTATGCTGCCCTGATGGAAGCTGGGCGACAAGAGGCTGTGAATGAGCGAGCGCGCCTAGGCGTTGCTGCAGGTGTGATGGCAGCTGCTGGGTTGGTGGGAGCGCCTGGTGCATTGGGGGGAGCCGCAGTCCAAGAAGTCTGGATCTTAGCAGAGTTTGTGGAAGGTCACAAAATCGGTGAGATTGTGAACCCCCCGGCGGGTCATGCTGTTGATGGTAAGTGGGGGCTGATGCATGTTACAGATAGCAATGGAAAGGACCGTCCCTGCTTGATTCATCAGATCATGGAGGACCAGTTGGGAGCCTTTTGTGATGAACGTGTGAAGTTGTGCAGGGCCGCAGAGGCAGCTCATGGCAATGAACTTCTGGCATCGGATGATGTGCGAACACTGGAGGTGCGATATGGCATGAACGGTGAACGTCATCGCTTGTTCAAAGACACCGTGAATGAGTTGCAGGAAGTTGCATTCCCTGACTATCCGTTTGAACCTCGCACCACCCATGCATACATGAAGGCCATTGCAAGCATCTCTGAATCGGCGACTGCCCAGCATCACATGTGGGTGAGCAGCTCCAAGATACCGGATGGGGATAGGTCCATCCATGAGGATGAGGTGCTGGCCAGGATTTTAGACGCTGCAGTGTGCTACGATGCGTTGAACGTGGCGAACCTGGCGTGCATGGAATTGGTATGCAGGCGTCGGCAGCTTCTGGCCGAGGCACACTCACTCAATCCTGCATCACCTAGCTACTTGGGTGCCGAGCACTTCCTTGGCCAGACGTACAAGGCAGGCGGGGGAATCGTTACCCCCATGCTGGCTGAACACGTAGCAAAGCGGTTGCAGCAGCAATCACAGATATGGAAAGAGAAGCGCAAGGCAGAAGAGAACAAAAAGGCAAAGCCGAAAGGTGGGCCTCCAAACCCCAAGGCCAATCCTGGCAAGGGGGGAGGGGGCGTGGCTTCTTGAGGTGCTGATTCCCCACACCGGGCGACAGAGGTGTGGTGGTGAATTTTTTCTGTCGCATGGCTTTTCACAGCTCTGCAGATGAAAGAGAACGTGATGTTTTTCCTCTGCCTTACCTTCGTGTGGATGGGGGTCTGCAGTCAGCCGTGTGCCGTACCGTACAGCGTAGGATTTTGAGACGCCATGCAGTTGATCGTGGTGTCAACAAGGCCATCGAATCTTTGAATTTGCTTTACTGTGGGGGAGAGAATTTCAAGCGATCCACTGTAGAAGACTGGTCATCACTTCGTCTTTGTCAACGTGAGGTTTTATCCCATTTGATTGCAGTGGTGAAGGATGCTGGACCCCCTCCTGCAGGTGCATGTGGCCCAGAAGCCTTAAGGGCGCTTCGGGTGGCCAGCAACACCTACACATCGGTGGAAGCTGGCGTTGGCATTCCGGTCTCTATGCGGTTGGACCAGTTGTCTCTCCCTGATGGGAAGGTAGCTGGGGTCGATCTTCTGGAGGCTTTGCCCAAGCCCGTGATGGGCTTGGTCGCCGACTTTGAAAGCAAGATGCTCGTGGATGCAGATGTTTGGACTGAGACTTCAAGAGATGTAGCTGGTTTGAAGCCTTACAGTGACCCACTGCTTAAGAGGCGTGACTCGTACTTGGGATTCCTTCGAAGACTTCAACAGGCTGGGGTTTTAGGTTATACCTCACAATGTCGAAGTAGAGTTGGTGCCTTTGCAGTTTCTAAGAAAGCTAAGTGGGTGGAAGGGGTGAAACAGGAACGACAGCGGTTAGTTTTGGACTGCCGACTCACCAATGCTCTTTTCAGACCCTCTCCACATACAGAGTTAGGATCGCTGCAAGCTATGTCAGAGCTCGAGATTGGGGACCTGCCATTGTATGTGGCAGGTGCGGATATCAAAGACTGCTTTTATGCAGTGTCGATGCCATCATACCTGTGGGACTTCTTCGGTCTGGAGTTGGATATATCCCTGGCTGAGGCCAGGTCTATCTGGGGCGATGAGATCAACACACAGGGAACTATTACACCATGTATCACTGTCCTTCCCATGGGATTTAGCTGGAGCTTTTACCTTGTGCAACAAATACATGAAGCTAGCGCCTTGCAGTCCTTGGGATGTGATCGAAGCCGTGTAGTATTGGATGGGTATCCGTCATTGGCGTTGAAACCGGGTGAGCTGTTAACCATGCCTTACTGTGACAACGTACATTGTATGGGTGATCATCCTGATGCTGTTGATGAGGGATGGCAATATATTTGTAGTGGGCTGGAACAATTGGGGTTTTCACTTCATGAGGAACAGAATGCAGGGGCCGTCATGGAAACTCTTGGTGGAGTCATCGATGGGGAGCGTGGACAGGTGCGGACTACTTCGAAACGCATGTGGTATCTCATCGAGGCCTTCGAATACATACAGCACATTGTGGTTTCCATTGATGATGTTCAGCGTTTATTGGGGCATGCTATGGTGGTATGTACTTTGAACCGTAATGGTATGTCGATTTTCCGACGGTTGTATGACTTCGTATCCTCGGGATCAAGACCTAGGAGATTGACAGCTGCAGAGAGTATGGAGTGCAAAATTTTTTCAGGATTGGTGCCTTTTCTTTTTGCAGACTTACGTAGACCGTGGAGTGAGGATGTACATGTCACTGATGCTAGTCCTGATGGCTTTGGAATATGTCATCGGCAAGTGGATTCAGAAACCGTGCAGGCTGTGGGGCGCTGGAATGAACGCCTTCGCTTCAAGCGCTTGCCGCCGGAGGAGTGGCAGCCAAGGAGACGAGCAGCTGGGGTGGATCCGTTTGTCGATGTTTCTAGTGTCCTTAACGTTTTTCCTCCTGAAGATGAATCCAGTGGTTACCAACCCAACGATGATTTTCCGGAAGTTCCTCCTTTCTTACTCCATCCTTCTACTTGGAGAACTGTGAAGATGGGCAAGTGGAAGAACCGCAGACAGCACATCACTCTCAAGGAGGGCAAAGCTCTAGCAACATGTGTGCGAAGATTGGCAAGAGCAAGCAGAAATCGACAACATAGGCATTTGATACTGGTGGATAGTATGGCTTTGGCATTTGCAATTACTAAGGGACGTGCACATTCTTTTGGTTTGCTTCGTGTTTGTCAACAAGTATCTGCACTTAGTATAGCGTGTGGGTTTTCAATCCGAGTTCGATGGATTCCTAGTGAGTCCAATTGTGCTGATGGCCCGTCACGTGGACAGTGGCAGCCGGGTGCTTACCAGAAAGGCTTCTATGCAAGCCACCTTGGCTGTCCCCAAGGTCAGTCGGCAGCAGCTGGCACCCGGACAGCAGAAGCCAGTTGTGTCGCGAGTCCTGAGGGGGGAGAACAAGGTGATGAAGAGTTCAGTGAAGAAACCAGCCAGAAATCTCATGAAGTCATGTCCGAAGTCAGCTCCAAGACCTCCACCTCGTCGAAGTGTGGGTCGCCTTCCGGTGGCTCAGGAGGAGGGGATTGGGAGGCGTGCACAGAATCATCGACTCACCGTCCTCGAGGAGAGGAGCATTTCAGTGGAAGTTCTGGGTCAGTATCAGCAGTACCTGTTGAAGTTCGAGAATTTCTGCAGGGGCGAAGGCTTAGGGTGGCCTCCACAGTCAAACTGCGATCATGTCCTGGCAGACTTTCTGGATTTGATGTTCCTGGACAACAAGTCCGCCAACGAGGGGGAGAAGACAGTGGCAGCAGTAGAGTTTCATTTCGTTCAGTGGAAGGGCATGTTTGTTCGGAGTCGCCGAGCTTTGAGGGGATGGAGGAAGGAAATGCCTCCCAAGAGCCGCTTGCCAATGCCCAGTATGGTCATGGCGGGACTTGCTATGGTGATGCTTTCAAGGGGCAAGCGGCTGCAAGCCCTTCGAACAGTGGTAGACTTCGACGCATACCTGAGACCTGGCGAATCAGCAAGCTTGAGAGGAAAAGATGTGGTCGCACCAGTCAGGGGCGCAGGAAGAATCTACAGCAAGCACATGATAGTGGTGCGGGATCAAGAACAAGGCATTCCCGACAAGGTAGGCATCTTCGACAATTCAATAGTGTTGGACAGTCCCAGCCGATCCTTTGTGGGACCTCTTCTAGTGGATCGTGTCCGGGAGATGAACAGCAAGGACGATCTCCTGTACCCTTTCTCGGGCAAGGAATTTCGCAAAGAGTTCAACCAAGCAGCATTGATGATCGGTCTCCCAGGGCTTCACCCGTATCAGATGAGGCACGGGGGAGCGACAGAGGATCTCAACATGGGGATTCGCGATCATGCCATGGTCAAGGCAAGAGGAAGGTGGTTCACAGATCAGAGCGTTCGTCGATACGCAAAACTGGGCAAAGTCCAGCAGCTTCTGAGCCAGTTATCGCCAAGTGCTCTGGAGTATTGTCGTTGGTCGCAGGCAAACCTGGAACGAGTGTTCAAGGGAGTGACTCCGCCTCGTGCTCCGTGAGTCCCAGGGTGGACAGTTTGCTAGGATGGGAAGATGTATTTAGCTGCAAGCTTCCTCGCAAATTTGCCTTGGAGATTTTTTCAGGGACGTCTCGTATCACAAGCAGTCTTCGTGAGTTTGGTATACCTTGCTATCCTATCGATATCTGCCTTTCTGAATCACACAATGTTTTGGATATTCGTATCGAACATATTATCATCAATTGGCTGATCTCTGGTAGGCTGTTGTTTTTGTGGATAGGGATGCCTTGCACAAGTTTTTCACGTGCTCGCAAGTGGGATGGTAAAGGGCCTGGTCCACTCCGTGATCTTCACAATCTTAACGGTTTTGCATGGCTGAACTCACGAGATAGACACAAGGTACAGCAAGGAAATGCTTTGCTGCGATTCACTTTGCGACTGTTACACCTTTGCATGAAACATCGAGTTCCATTTGCACTGGAAAATCCAAGAAGCAGCTATGCATGGGACATGTCAGCAATGCAACAGTTTATCCAGCAACACGGTATTTCACCTACTTATTTAGATTTTTGTCAATATGGAGAGCCGTGGAAAAAGCCCACAGCAGTCCTCGGCAACAATTGGCAAGTCGACCAAATCTCAGAACTTTGCAACACCAAACTGGGGATTTGTTCAAAGTCACACACCGCACACGTGCCCTTGACAGGAGTCAACGCTGATGGCTGCTTCATGACCTTGCTGGCGCAGCCTTACCCTTGGCCGCTCTGTCGACGAGTTGCCAGCTTGGTTGCCAAAGCCGTTGGGGTACGGGGGCAGGCCAACTTTAATGTGGCCTAGTGGTGGGTGTGACATCTTTGCGTCAAGTTGGCTTGCAACTAGCCAACCTGCTCAGACGTTTTTACCAAGCTGCCTGGCCTGCAAAAGAACATGCTGCGGATCGACATCATAGTCCCTGGTCTCCAGATCGTTGATGGTAGGAAGCAGTTTGTTGATGTGTGGCCGTTGTAACCTCAAGGTTTCTTTAGTGCACCACCTCCAACCCCACCGCCTCACTTTTAACGGGGGCAGGCCAACTTTAATGTGGCCTAGTGGTGGGTGTGACATCTTTGCTTCAAGTTGGCTTGCAACTAGCCAACCTGCTCAGACGTTTTTACCAAGCTGCCTGGCCTGCAAAAGAACATGCTGCGGATCGACATCATATATATGTATAGCTGCATCCCTAAAATCTAGAAAACCAGGAGGCTGTCACGATCCGGGTCCGCGGCTCGCAGAGGTGGCCAGCCTCTTTTGTAGCACTGTTGCTTGGCAAAGGTCGAGGAGTCCGGTGTCCTCACGGAATGCCCTTCACCTATCAGTTGGTTATACTCTCAACTACTGAGGGTCTGGATTGGTTGGACCTCCAGGTGCTACGGCGAAGGTGATCACCACCTATCATACTAGTTCAGGGTATGGTTGGTTGGGGGAGTAGCTTTCCAGTTTGGTAGTCTACATCTGCATCATATCGGTTGTATCTAATATATTCTAATATCAGTCATGACCATTTGTCAGTGGTACAGACTCAAGATTAGGTTGCACCAGACCAGGGTAGATTAGAATCCATACATTTTGCAGCAGATTCAATCCTTTTGGGCTCAGGAGGCCAACAGCATCCATGCAGCCCGTTGATGAACAACAAGCGATCGATCCCCAGCACAGGATAACCTATCAGCCATATCCGCTATAATCCACTACAATCCACTATAATCCACTACAATCAACTATAATCAACTACAATCCACTATAACCCAGTGTAATCCACTATAGTTGGCAATCTGAATCAATCAGCTCCATTCAGCAGCCAAGTTTAGAACCAGCTGATGCACCACCATGAACCGATGGTTGGGAGCGGAGCCCAGGGATGCTGCCTGTGCTGAGGATGAGGTGCCTGCAGATGATTTGCGAAGCCTCATGCAGCGCAGTTACAAGGCGGTGGAATTGCGAAGTGTGGCGAATCGCGGGATCGTCAGAATGGCTTGGTGATGTTTGATCGAGTGGCTTGAGAATTGATGGTGGCTTCAGCATTGAATGGCTTCAGTATTTTTGATGACGGCGAATTGAATTGAATGAGTTCTGATTAATGGTTGATGGTTGATTGGTTGATGTTAATTTATGGTTGATTAATGGTTAATGGTTCATTTGAATGATTGACGATGGTTGATGGTTGAGGAAGGTTGATGGCTCATGGTGCGCCGGTCCTACCACGGGCTTCTCGCGATGGGGATACGATGCTCGGCATCACTGCTGATCCCAACAGTTGGCAAAGATGGCTAATGATGGTGAGTGAAGGCGAAAAATGAAGGGTGCTAAAGACAAAGCGACAGCAACAACAATCACCACAATGCCACAATGGACAAATTGAATGACTTACATCAATGCTACAGTATATGCCGACGAAAGCTTATACACAAAGAATGCACAATCATCGAGTTCTGCATTGTCGTAAAATCAACAGGTAGCAATCTAGCCGCAAATGCTCAGTTGCAAGGCAAGACAACACTGCACAGCCAATGTCGAAAACGAGCGCGTGATGCTGTGTGCAATATTTATCAGCAATTATCAATTTCGCCATTAACCATGACTCAACAGTATCCGCAGATATATCAACCATCATCAGCCATCACCTGAGCATCACTTATCCATCAACCATCGCCCTACGCATCAACCAACCAGCAAATCACCATCAACTAAGCATCAACTAATCCTTTTTTAACCAGAAGAAACATTATTGCTTAAATCATTTATTATCCATGTACCCCAGCAAACATTGACTAGAATTAACTACAATTACTGTAAACCATCATTAACTCCATCAGCCATCAAATAACCGCTAGTAACCAACAGTCTTCCCCACTATTAACCACCATTCATGTTTCAGTACCATCAACATCAATTCACCAGTACTACCCCTACCACTAACATCCATTCATTAAGATCTAGCTAGTATTCACCAGTATTACCCCTACCATTCACCAGTATTACCCACTCTTTTGAGATCTACTAAGCAGCAACCACGACTGGCGCATCGCACGGCACAGACCTTTGATCACGAAGACGTGGTGCCGAGTGTGAAGGCGGCTCGTGCTCCGCGGTTGGGAATTCGAAAGGCTTGTGACATCGTGACATCGCTCGTCAGGCTGGGATCGTTGTGGTAGCCATCATGATGACGCCAACTACAAGGTGGGCCCCCCAAACGTTATAAGTTGAGAAAAACAAGCCATTCAACAAGCTAGTGATATATCTACCATTTGCCTGGTAGTTACCCTAGTGAACTAACCCAAGTTAGCTAACGTTTAGGGGGCCCACCTTGTAGGTGGTAGCCATCATTGGTCGTCATTTCTGACCACATCATCATTTGCGCTGATTTCATACGGTCGACCGTGATATCAGAATAGCGATTCTTTGGATTTCAGTATATCGCTAAGATATGCTAGCATCACATACGGACGCACATGTACGTCGATTCAGAAGCGGGAGTACCCTCACGAAATGGTGGTTTCAGCACCTATACTCTGCATGTTTACAGGAATGACCATTTTAGAACCACTTTTGTCTCAACATCGGAACATCTTCGACTTTGAAGCGCCATACTCCACTGATAGACCTTTGACAAAAGAATTCCGCTGAGAATGAAGATATCCATTGGGTATGGCTTAAGCCACCCACACTGAAAGTTTGGTCGATGAACACACCAACGTGCTGACCGACACACAACACGGACATGTGAGCTTTGTTAGCACACAAGGTTGAGGAGCTTGTCGTGCACTGGTGTTCTACAAGCGCTGGCTTTCGGAATTTCGGACATCACTCATAGGAACATATCACCAAAAAAATCTAACCAACCAGAAGAAGAGATCCTCAATGGAGCTTGAAGAGTGCACACCACATCCGTTTACTGCTGGGCTTGTCCACATCCTGGCTAACATTATTCGGCTGGCGGATTCACAGAACTCCGCAAGACTCCTGGGGGTTTCCAGCCGAAGGATTGATGTTTCTACCCTGACCATGACTGCTGATGACCACGTGATTTCATGACTACTTTGTGGATCAATATCTCCACCAGTGGTGTTTCCGGTTGGGGGTTCTGCCCCTGAAATCGCAATTCCAATTTGCAGGTGAACGATCTCTACGTCATGGAATTATTCCACGGGCCCACCTTTGCCTTCAAAGACGTGGCCTTGCAGGTTCCGAACGGATCGTGAAATCCGAAGTGACCTTCCGTGTCCAGTCATGTAGATCCTGATGTTATCAATGGGCAATTGCTAGGGGGGTATTGAACTACCTTGCCTATGTTGGATTGCAATCAGTAACCACCGCGGAGCGAGAACACAATGAAGTGAAACAACGTGGTGATGGCTGTTGTTGATTGTAAGCAATTACAATCGGGAACCACCACTGGTAATCAACCAACATGAAGAGAAATACACGAAGCGAAACGACTTCCGTGTCATCGATGTTACCTCTTGCTGGTGGGTGATCCCCAAGTGTTGGTTGGCATTGCTTGGTGGCTGACAGGCTGTTGTGGTTACCATCAGTCACACTTAGACTTAGACCTTGAGATCCCGAAAAGTGCACAAATCCATGCTGGTCATTGCTGATAAAAGCAGACTCTCAAATGGATCTGATTGCTGTTCAAACCATCAGTCATTTCATTGGGGTGTCAACCAGAAATGATTACAGTAACCATTAGCTGTTAATTAACCAGTCATAACACTGATTGCTGGCAGTTGTCGGCAATCCTTGATTGTAGTGCTGACGGTTCGTTAAAAACATCAGAGTACTAACTCGTGTGGCTGGAGCCCCTATGAACCAATGGTTGCTGTTGATACCTCACCATGAATAGTTGCTGCGGAAAGCCCATTGGGCCCATTGGCTAGAACAATCGGAGATGTTGTCAGGCAGGAGATGTCCGTTTTGGGGTATCACAGAAACCAAACTTGTGCACTAACGATATTGCTCTTGAGATTATCACTGCGGTGAATATTTATTGGGAGCCCTCGCACGTCAACTATACTTCAAGATCAAAACTGATTGACCACCATGAAGACTTATGAGCCATTGCAGTGGATCATCCGCCTTCAAAACACACTTGGTGCAATTGGTCACTTGGACAGAGTGGTTCGCCAACAGCGAACAGGAAATGCTTTAGCCAATCTTCGTGACCAGCAATGCCAACAACGGCATGGCTGGTTATTGGTCACGCTTGGGTTGTACTGCCTCCGTGTAGAGCATTATGTATTTATACATGGTGGCTTCTCAAAATAGGGATACCCCCCAAATCATCCTTTGTTCGTCATTGATAGCAATTAACCTGAAGAAACAACCATTTAGATAAACACATGTTTGTCTCTGAAGGGCCGTATCACGGCCATTCCGAGACTCGTCCGCGTGGGGCTGTATCACGGTCCATCATGGACGTGCCTATTTGACCCAGCACCCAGCAAGCGATTGCACAAGGGTTTTCATCAATGCTAAATGTATTATTTTGGGGAGGGAATTGGAGTGGCTTAAGAATCTGAGAATTTCATCGAATTGGATCGAGTGAGTCGTGGATGACAGGTCACCCCAGGCGAGGGCCTCGGCGATGTTGCTACTTGCGGCTCAAGTCTTGGCCGCCAATCCAGCACCATGTGCCACGAATCAGCTTGACAACCATGGCCCACTCTTACCCAAGCTTGAAGCCAAGCACAGGTTTTGGTGGATATAGTTCGGCAAACAGAAATGATGATTAATCCAAACATCACCCAACTGGTCCAATTCAGACTCTTGAGATTCTGATTTTGCATTCTTGGAACTATCCAGCGAAGGCATATAACACCGTTGCAAACGCGTGAAAAGCAGTTGGAAATCTCCTCTCCGTGTGAACCAGCTCTGCCATGGAAAAACATGACCACATCCATCAGGTGAGGAGGGTGGGATGGGCCACACATGCAGGTTGCCAGTGAGCTACAAGCATGGATCCCCGGTAAGCCTTGTCAGCAGTTCGTTGGTAGCATGTAAACCTAGGAACTTTGACCATGAAGGGATGGACGGGACCTTCTTCATGTTGTGAAAATTTGTGGGCTCAATGGTGAAGACAATCCTTGAAGCACATTGAATCAGATCCTGGTATATCGAAATTATTTTGGCACTCAGATCTAGTTCTCAGTTGGTCCTAATGATTGCTTGGTAGTTTTTTCTGGTACCATTTGTTCGGATTTATGAGTCTCCATTATGGACCAACCACTTTTGGCTGTTTGTTTGTCAAGTAACCTCCAGTTCTTAACCTATAAGTTGGTCCATATTTAGATCATTAACCATTCTTAAGACTTCTTAAGACTCAGATCTCCAGTTCTGGGCTATCCCAAACCAAAGGGGTTGACTGGACAGCGATCCTGGTGCAGCTGTCCCCACACAGCTTCCTGTGGCAGGGTGGGAAGCTCCTGTGCCTTGGTAAAGATCTGAGGGAAGAGAGGCTGGAGCAACTGGCGGGTTGGGGCAGCCGCAGTTCACCAACCAACAACAATGGTTAACTAGCTGGTGAATGGTTAATCATGGGGGATGACAACTAACAACTATAGAGGATAAACCAGCTATATGGCTATGGGTCAAGCAGTTCACCAACCAATTTCATGGGAGATAAGTTCAGCAATAGTAATAGGGAAAACACAAGTTGATGATGGGGAACCAGGGGTACAGGGTTTTGATCCACTGCCAAGTGATGCTACTTGAAAGTCGATGAAGGTTGGGAGAAAAAGACGCAGCAAATCATGATCGTGCTGACCAGCCCTGGTTGACTTGGGTTGGAAACAACATATCAAAGGGTGAGAATCTATCAATCAGAGTTGGCTGAACCCAATCAACAGTCAGCTGTTGATTGATTTTGACAGGAGGTTGTGTGCATACAACTGTCCTAGCCAAGCCATAAGAATCCATAGGACATATTGAATGGGACAGGCACTCTAGCAACCATGATAGGGAATAGAGGTTGAGGAGCTGCCTTGCAGCTGGCTTGCACCCGGAAGACCTACCAGCTATGAAGCCGCACCGGCCAGTGAACGAGTTGGTGATGGAGTCATCGTTGAAATTCTTCAGCCTCCAAACCTTCACAGATTGGTTTTGATTCGTTCCAGAAACGACCCCTTCAGATGACCTTTGGGTATTCCCCGCAGAAATTTGTTGGCGTTTGGGTGCCATAGTAAGCTCCCGGGGTTGGTATCCTTTCCGCTTTGGCAAACCTTGCATCACCAGCATCCCATGTTGCATCTACGATGGATAATGGCCATGGCTGAGCCAGGATAGCTCGCGTGCTGCGATGGTTCTTTCCCAGAAATGATGGGAGAATTTGCTGACGGACCCGCTTCTCATTGGTAGTTAAAACTAGGGCTACCTGCATAGCCAAGTATTCAAACCAGTCATGATATGAGACTTTGTAGGAAGGACGCACCAAACGCCAGAAGCAAGGGCCAACCGATGTGTGAAAGTGTATTCTAAATGTAGCTGCTGATGACAGTTTTATTCATAACAAGCACATATTTGATCAAGCATAAATACAGGACCACACCAATATGAACATGTGTAGAGCGTATCTCATTTTTTGACATGCCCGCATCTTCGCCTTGACAACCAGGGCCGCAGTTCTTTTGCTTTGCTTCGGGTAAGCAACTCATGTTCCACTTCTATGTCTCAACGGCAATCTATTGCATATCAAAGTTTGCCAACAAGGGCTGGCTACACGGACAGGTCATATCCTTTGGCTAGACATACCTCGAGTGTTTTGCACAGCAGCAATCCTTGTGGGCCATCTAGGATGGATTGTCCAGCCACCTCATTCATCCATCAACGTGCTCAGTGAAGACTAGAGTTACATTGCGATTGCGTAGCTTCATTGGTGCACTTGCAGCCCCTTCTAATGACTTATACTCCTCTGGTTCCTCGTGGTAGGGGTCACCCATCTTGCAGGGCTGCCATGGTCACCAGGGAACGACCCCCCCCTTTAGCCGCGGATCACCACTGGCCTTTCGTTGCTGGATCCAAGGCAAGCGCCCTCGATGCAGTTGTCGCAGTATCTCTTTTCGCGGAAGGAGCCGTCAGCGAAGTCGCGATGTCAGGGCTGCCGTGGTGGGTCCACGGGGGTCTCTGCTGGGTACCCTGGTGGTCTAATGGCTGGGTCCCGAATTGGGTTCAACCGCAGTTTTACCGCAGTTTTACTTGCAATGCTTGTCATTAACCAATCAGTTGCTTGTTTCTGGAAGCCAAACGGTTTTATTTGTAGTTTCAATGGGCAAAGGAGTCGACAAAAGCCAATGATTTGAAAACCAAAGAGAGCGATTTGTCGTAGCAGAATCAGTAAAAACAGAAATAGAAAGTCTTGCTCAACCAACAAATTGATGAGAAACAAGCAACAGTCAGTAGCAGTAATGATGCATGTAACCATTTGGACGGAAGATGGGTAAAGGAATCTGGAATTCTGTAGGCTTCAGCTTGAGAACCCGACGAGCATCCTCAATGCCCGGGCAAACTATGGGCCGAGCAATGGCTGTTTTTCGCTGGTCAACACTGAAACAGCATCACCAAGCATGCGTAGAATGTCAGTACAAGCATGGCCGGCCAGTTCTCAGTTATTCATATTGAAACCAATAGTACAGAACCCAATCTGCCAATGCATGATCCAACTATTGTTATCAAGCAACATCATCAAAACGAGTCCTTATCACAACTACGAACCTCTATATGTTATGGAACTCTATTAAGCCGTGATCAACAAGTAACTCACATCAAAACTAACAAGCTTTGTTGCGGCAAGGGGTTGTTAATAGCAACTCCCGAGCATACCCCTAGATTTTTGTCCTTGTAGGTAGGGACAGTGGGAATCTCGTTAATCCATTAAAAAGTTAGCAACTGCAAACTGGCAGTTTGAACTCTGATTGCAAATTCGGAGTGATTGTCAATTGTATTATGCACCCATCATTTGGGGGCTCTTATTTGTTGATTATCCTCCAGTGTTCCATCCCTATCAGCCATTAGGTTAGAATTTTGCTTGCAACAAGACGGCTTTAATAAGTGAATTTTATCCTCATGATCAGGCTTTAAGCCAACTACCAACTGGGGGTGAACCATCAGTTTAGCATCATCAACCAAATATTGTTCCCGTACCAACTACCATCAACTAGAATTGTTTCCAACTTGCGATCAACCAAGTACGATCCAGACCGTCAGTAGTTGGCTTCAAAGCCTGATCATGAGTTAGTTACACACTCAGGGATTTCTATTGGCATCATGAACCAACTCCGAACCACCCACCGAAAAACCAACGTCCTGCCTTGCCGCTCCTTGGAACCGCGGGTTCCGGTCCCGGCGCGGGAACGGTTCCCAGGGCGGTCACAACTTCCTTCGTCGCGTCGGGGCCTGACCTGGCGGGTCATGTTTTCCAGCGTGATGCGCAACCCTGAGATGGTGGATTTTCTATGGTCAGTTGGTGGTTAATAGTGGTAGGTTAATGGTGGTTAATAGTAGGTTAGTCAGTGTTTTCTATGGTTAATGATAGGTTTCTATGGTGAGAGGGTTAGTTAGTGGTTAATAATAGGTTAGTCAGTGGGTGATAGGTGAATTAGTCGCTAATTCGGTGGTTGATCATAGGGGACAATCACCAAGGATGATGGTTAAACAGCTATCATATGGTGGCTAGCCAGTTTGGGGACCGCAAAGCTATGGTTGGTTTATTGCTAAATATTGATTGATATGGGATGATAACTGGGGGTACTCCAATTTTCAGAAATGCCAATATAGGGGCTGGTGACCAGTTCTGGTAGAACTACCAGCTTGTCATAAGTGGGGTTGGTCACCTACTATTTCATGGTAACTGGAAGCTTTGGGAAGGTTGATGTTAAGTGAGGACATCGAACTGACCAAACATTTCACGGTAGCGATTAATGCAGGGTTGATGCTGACAATGAAGAAGTGTTGATCATTGGTGATTTTATTGTTGATTATAGGGGTGACTTACTCACTTAGGAGGGGCATCAGGATGCATCAGGTATGTCTAGTCAGTTATTCCATATTTCCAAAGTGACTCTGCCGATTAAAAGAACGCATCCAGGATAATCAATGCGAGGTTCCAGTGAATCATGTCTGACACCATGAAAAGGTCAGTTCAACTTTCCTGGGCATGGATGTTTCACCGTATTTGAGGCTACCCCACACCCCAAAAACCTATCATTGTGAGGGTAAAACTCGCAGGTTGCTTTGGTACACAGTTTTTCCGCATTGGATCCGGATCTCGTTTCGATGGCTGCCCACGAAATTGATGCATCGCAGCTGATGGTGATATTGGACAAGATGGTTTATTGCCAATAATGCTTGGTAAGTTGGGTGAGGATTTGAAACATTTGATATCTCTATCTCTGAGATTATTCAAATCAATTAATTAGTGAGTTTGGTCCATTTTTTTTGTGGTTGGAAACAACCAAGCGGATAGTCATCCATGCTTTATAATCATGGCTGAGGTGTTCTACTCTTTGGGGGACTTGTTTTGGCAATGTCGTGATCATTCGTCATCATCCTCAAGAAATTCAGGAAAATGATTCAGCAAGCACTATGGGGTGGACAGTCCCCACTTTTGCTCACTTGATGTGCGCAGCTTCGCAACTCCAAAACTCCCAGTTGAGCTTGACCTTTGATGCTTGTCAGCGCCCGTATCACCTGCAGTATACTGTTGATGAATTGTCATATGGATAGATTCTCATGCTAGATGATTCAAGGATGCTTGATGATGAATCATCAAATGATATGCGTTGTTCAATTGTCGGGGATCCAGACACACAGAATATTGTTTTATTGTGGTTGCAGTTCTGCAGGAACATCTGTAGAAGATGGGCCCTTCCTGGGTGCAAGTGTGTGGTTTTCCTTCGAAGAATGAGCTAAGGAGCCAGGCATTACCCCTCCAAAGTGGAAGCGATTTGGAGCCCAGGTATCCTCTGAAACCACTGGAGTTAGATGAGCTTCTCTAACAAGGGAGAGCCCAGCAACCACCCAAGCAGTTTACCAATCCTACCGTAGGTGGACGATAAATTCGAACCCTGACCATGAAACATCACCCCCCACACACCCAACTTTCAATGTTGAAGCGCTTGAAGAAGGTGGGCGCGAGTGGATAAATCAAACCCCAGCTCCACCAACTCAGTGGCGCACGTTGGAACATTGGGTGGTGCCACCCTTGATCCCAGGCGAAACAGCCCACCAAGCCCAAGATTCGTCCCTTGGATCGCTGGTCAGGGGTCGACCTTGAAGAATATAAACACCAAACGACATTTGGCGTAGTTTTCAAATGTTTTCAGGACCACCTTAATATAGATGGATGTATCCATTATATATATATATATACAGATGTAGATATGTACATATCAACATTTGAATATATATATACACACATGTAAATATATCTCTATATATGTAAATATATATATATACCTATGCTTCAGATGTATATATAGTATATATACATAAATATGTTAGTGAATGTATACGGCCGTGGGTCAAGCGCACCAGTAACCCTAGCTTTTCAGATCCGATAAATGCCCAGTCACCAGTCGAGCTGTTGGGATGTTCGTTTGCCCGGTTTTTTGGATGGGTTGATATTGACCCACAATGGTATTATTTTCATATGGCTCAACAACAACAACGATTAACTAGCTGGTGAATGGGTAATAATAGGGGATAACAACTAGCAACTATAGAGGATAAACCAGCTATCTGACTCTGGGTCAATATTAACCAACCAATATGGCTTATGATAACCAACCAAATCATGGTGGGAAAACGAGCTGGTTAATGGTGGGGAACCAGGGGTACAGGGTGAACTGACCCACTGCCATATGTATAGATATGTTGCATGTAAGCACAAATATCGGTCAACAGATACAGTACATATAAATATGAAATTGCAAATATGTACATAATATATGGTGAAATCAAAAAATGAGCATATGCAATATGTATTCATATTTGTATCAATCTACGAAAGCAAGGCCACATCAATCGCGGTAACCCCCAGATTTATCATTGATCGTGGAACGGCCCCGGCGTTTCAGGGACACAGGTTCATAGAACGGCGCCATGATAGACTACTTTGTAGTGCACAACAAGACTTTCAGATAAATGGGCACAATATGACGCACAGGTTTTTTAGATATGTTTTTTGAATATATAAGAAACCTTTTTAGATATGATTAAAACAGTTTGACACTGCATATCAGTGTAGCCGTACAACTGTATACTGTAACAGTATAATATAGCATCATTTTCTAGATGGACACCGTATGAACCAGCAGTCAAACATTTCAGTATAGTATGCATAACAGTATGATACAATGCAATAATCAGCAACCGTATATTTATACAGGTCGTTGGCTTGACTTCGTTTTGTGACGCTAATTTAGTTCTTGCCAATCATGGTGGGGGCCCAAGAGTGATGGTTTGCACTTGGTTAAATGATCGTCAACCATCAGTCAAGATGATCACGAACCACCAGTAGCCAGCGTGAACCGACAGTAGCGATGGTTGCGAACCAATATCAACCATCATTAACCATCATCAACCAACAGGGGTCCTCTTCCTGGTCATATGCTGAGCCCGTTCCAGATTGAATACCACGAAAACATGGTTGAATGTTGTTTTTTTCCTGGTTGAAATGGCAACAATTAACCATGAAAGATGTTACCATTTCTTTCTCCATCTTGTTTTCTTGAACCATAGCATTTGTTTTTGGTTTCTGGGTGTTCGGGGGGTTTCATACACCATGATGCTGGGTCATATTTGTCATACAACCAGGAGCGAACCAACGACCAAAACGGGTCATTAGCTTCCTGTTGGTACTGATCACATTTGATAGCCATTCTCAACCACCATTTGTCACTTAGCGCCTTCCTAAGCCTTAACTATCTTAAGCTGGCATAGGTTAAGCCTTCCTAACCACCATTATGTCACTATCTTCAGCTGGTGCCCAACTTGATGCTTAACCTATGCACTCCGCTCGCTGGCTGACACCTGAGCTGCCGCCGGCGCTGGACCACCAAGGCGGCAGCTCCAATGTGGAGAGGCGGAAACGATCGGTGAAAAACGAGGGGAATCGGTGGCATCGATAGCACCGGGAGAAACTGAACCCATTGACATATTAGGCTATGGGTCAAGCAGTTAACCAACCAATAATGGTGGTCAATAACCAACAAAACTAAAGGCAAAGCAATGGTTAATGATAGGGGAACCAGGGGTACGGGGTTTTGACCCACAGCCATATTAGGCTAATGATTATACCGTAGAAATATTGTCAATGATTTGGAATGATGTTCTTTTCAAAAAATATACATGATGTAATTGTCATTTTACATCATTGTTTTTTGAAAAGCAAATCCAAGCACAACTAGTTGATGTGAAATGTTCACCGGCAATCAATGAGTTGATCGTCCTCGCTCCATTATTGGGCATGTCCTTTTGATGTGTCGAACATCCGCCGCAGAACAAGCTGGCTTGCCAAGCTTGGACGCGGTGATCTGTTTGACTTCCAGGGGTTGTTTGATGCTCCAACTAGCAGCAGCTGACTTCAGTCGCCACCTTCAGTGATCAATGGAGCCATGCCATTAGCAACTGCCATAATTTTGACCATGAATCACGGGTCATTCTGAACTACCTGTTGCGATCGTTCGGTGATCATTTGCACCATCATTAGCAATCATGATATGGATGTGAGTCAAAACCCTGTACCCCTGGTTCCCCACCACTAACCATTGTTTTCCCTTATTATCGTTGGTTGTTATCCCCCATTGTTGTTGGTTAATATTGACCCATAGCCATATGATCCTTAACAATCATGAACCAGGTTTATTGACCGTCTTTTGCCATCATCAACCATCAGTTATTGATCATCGACCATCATCAATCATCAATTGAGAACCATTCACTAATCATCACTAAACATCAGTTATTGATCATCAACCATTCACTGATCGTATCTAATCATCAAACATGAGCCATCATTGCTTGCTGCAACGGCCCCTGGTGCTTCAGGTTGAACGGCTTCAACGGAATGTCGTTGGGAGCCTCAGACGGTTCGACCGTTCAAAGCGCTGCTACGTGACGGCCGGGGCGCAGTGCCATTGTTGCAGTGCCACTGGCGAATGGTTTCAAATGGTTGCTTGATAGTGGTTAAAAATAGATTGACAAGGGTATTTTATAGGGTTTATGGGGGTTATAGCTATAGTGGTTCATAATCATGGTTATGCTTAATAATAGGGGGATCATAGCCAACAATAAGGATTAAAGAACTACTAGTTGGTGGGTTTCCTACATTTTTCATTTTCCACAGTATTTGTGGATGTTCGATAGATGAACTCATATTTTTCAGAGGGGCTGAAACCGCCAACTAGGTTTTGTTATTTGATGTTTACTTATCTAGAGTGAAACTGCTGAGAAGACTGAGCGTTTTTGGTGCCTCCTACAACAGAATAAAACAAAGGTGACCCCTTACCTCACCCCCTTACTTCCATGCCTCGTGCTTATTTGAGCTTTGTGATTTCTATGACAATCAGCATGAAAGCATCTTATTTTCATCAATCATTTGATGGTTATTTTTTGATTGGGTCATGGTCACCGTGATTCTTGTTGTGATTTGATGACATGCAATATATGTGTTTTTAAATCATACATTTGCTGTTTGGCATGATTGTTATCATGAACGTGCCATTTTCCCGTCGCGAGTATTAAGGTCATTTGCAGCCGTGTTTGATCATAGTATATAGCTGGTCATGGCTAGATGATCATACTGGGTATAGTATGGTTGTAGTATCGTATTTCCTCTGAGAAACCCACCTGGAAGTCAAAAGATTACTAAGACTAAGACGTACCATTATCAGCAGGTAAACCAGTTATCAATGGCGAAATTTCCAGGTAAGTTTGCTAGAGGGCCTATCATCATAGTATTCTATGGTCATTAACGTTGGATTCATGCTGAAAAATCCTTGATATTTGGGAAATGTCACCAGCTATTTAAGGTAAACAGGGGGGTGGTTTATGAAAATATGAATCTATGTACCGTTTTGGACATTGCCGTAGACTGGCTGATTCGTGGAGTCAATGCATGGCCCCACCTGGATGAATTGACTGTGGTATTACTGTATGTGGTGAACATCATTGGTTTCGCAGTGAATCTTTAGTCAGGTTAGAAGGCACATTACTGGACTATCAGCACTATTTGTTTTAATCATTTGTGTTTTCCTCGCTATGGCTATCAGTGATTTCTAAACCAGCCCCAATTGTCACTTACGACTATTGACAGCCGACTATCACACACATTGACCTTTCTCACACCGTAAAGTGCACTTGGTATTATACTTTAGCTGGAATTCAATCATGATCAGCCATCAGAACCTTGTTTCATCCATAAAAATCCTTACTGCAGCAAAACTGACCCTTTTACATCACAGATTAGCCCCTATGCTCATGATCAATGGCATAAAATTGACCGCTACTATTCGCACGATCACCCCTGCAATGCAACCCTACAGGCTGGTACTGTTGTAAGTTGGCTGACAAAGAAGCATAGTTCAACCAATGTCATCCAATATATGAATGTGTATTGATCTTTTTACATATTCATATGTACATTACTAAGCTTGGATCGGGACTAGTTTGAAGCATGGCCATTGGTTTCCAAGGTGAAAGGTTTCCTATCAGCATGATGTACTGGTTCACCACTAGTACCAGCTTCATCATTGACTGCTTCATCATTCTCAGTGATCATTCTTGGTGATACTATCCCTGGTCATTACGGTTGCTTTGAGCCGCATGAGGTGTGATCATTCATTGTCTTGTAGTTGAGATCCACAATTGTGGCTACCATAGCTGTGCTTACTAGGTTATGCAAGGGATGAGCTTTGATTCATTTGTTTGGTTCATATTGCTACCGTTGTGTTACTCAGATGTGCAGCGCCCAGTTCGCTCACCCTCCTGCTCCCAATTCAAGCATGGTTTGGAAGGAGAAGATCTACCATGGCAGTCACCATCCTTGGCTAACAAACCACTTAGGTAATCAAAAAGAATACAGGCATGAGTCAATCATGGCTTCATGTCACCGCTTGGTGGTTTCTTGAAAAATAGGGGTACCCCCAGTTATCATCGAATAGCAATCAGTTGTAACACTTATAGTATAAAACCATCCAAAGCCTTGGGGTACCTTCTATTTTAAGAAACCACTCATATTGTTGGTGATTGTCCACCTACTATTTCCCATTGTAATTCCGTACACCATTAAGAAACCCCCACTTGTGGGGTGTTTTCACCTCCAGTCGTAGAACAGCCATGACGTCATCCTCCGCGCCAGGGAGGACCCTGATGCCGTGGAACCGCTGGACCCAGGAACAGGCGACCCAGGGTCAGGCGATCGCCCACCGTCAGGCGCGACGCATGGTGATGCAACAAGGGAATGGATTGGCTACAACAACCATAGTAAGGGGTTATAATTTTAACCCAACTTACTTGTAACTTATAGTGATATTAACTAGTAGTTGGGTTATAACCATAGTATTGGCTAATGGTGGGGCCCCTTACCAATAGTAATGGGGGCTTATAACCCAACTTAGAACTGGTGGGGGCCCACCTTGTAGGAACAACAACAATTGTAAGAAGAACAGTAGTGAGTTCACTAGTGAATTGAAGTGTTCCCAACAATAGTAGGGCATGTGATTGTAAAACTCTATCTCACCAGCTGGCACAACAATTCTTGCTTCTGCTTGATAAAGAATTCACAAAGAGATGTGTCTATACATAAATGCTGGAATTCCTCTCGGAAGATTGTGTTTATTGTTCGGGTGCATTTGTGTTGGAAACACTTGTTGTTACTTATTTTCCTTCTACAAAAATATGTGGTGGTTAATCATGGTTAGGAGAGTTTGATGATGATCAATAATTATCATCACCAACACGCCATGATGGTGAAGTTTAGAATAGGTAGTGTTACTGACGCATAGGTGACATGCCAAGGGTCAATGATGTTTGGTAAAGGTTAGTGGTTATAACTGCTTAGAATAGCTATACTGGTATAGCAATGGTTAGCTATAGAATAGCCAATCATGTTGACAATGGTTATACCCGTTAGCTATACTGGTTAGCTATGTCTAGAATAGCTATACTGGTATAGCAGTGGTTATATCCCTTGGCTTGATGGTTGAACATCATGTTTGACAATAGCATGGCGGTATTTTTGCCGATGGTTCCCAGAGATGATCCCTGCCGCACCTGTGACGCTTGATCTGCGATATGTGTTATCTCACCCAATGATGGCTGATATATATATATATAGGTAATGTAAATATTTGTTGATTTGGTTTTGTCTTTATTTATTTTCTTAATTCAATTTGCGTGTTTATTTAGTTATTGACTTTTTGTTGAAATATATGTGTTGGTTAATTTGTGTGTTCATTTGTTGACTTATTCACTAATTTACTTGCTTATCGCATCCATCCATCCATCCATTCATCCACCCATCCATCCATACAGACAGACAGACAGACATACAGACATACATACAGAGATACAGACATACAGACATACAGACATACAGACATACATACAGAGATACAGACATACAGACATACAGACATACAGACATACAGACATAGAGACGTACAGACATACAGACATACAGACATACTTACATACTTACATACACACATACACACATACACACATGCACACATACACACATGCACACACAACATAACATAACATAACATAACATTGCAATATAATACAATACAATACAATACCATACCATACAATACAATACAATACATACATAGATAGATATACATGTATGTATGTATAGAAAGGGGAAACATGGTAAATGAGGCTTGATATGATAATGCTTGGTGGCCAATCTTATCACCAATGTGAGGTTGCTGCTGTCATTTTGATCGGATGTGCTTCCTGTGATTGTCGGCCAGTATGATTGCATGCCCCTGTTGGCACACCAATGATTATACAAGTTCACTCGACCACACAAATTAGTCCGCAAGTACGATCAGCATACAAATCATTAGATTATGCTACAATTGGTATGACTATGTAACATAGATGGTCATCCGATTTCCAATGAGTCATACCAATTGTAGCCAATCATGAGTCATAGCACACTAGTATAGCCAACAAATGCGCAAATTTGTTGCAAGTTATGCATATGAATATACACATATACACATATATCGATATCGATATCTCTATCTATCTACCTACCTACCTATCTATCTATCTATCTATCCATCTATCTTTCTATCCATCTATCTATCGATCTATCTTTCTATCCATCCATACATCTATCCATCCATCCATCCCTCCATCCATCCATCCATCCATCCATCCATCCATCTATCTTTCTATCCATCTATCTATGTTTCTATCCATCCATCCATCTATCCATCTATCTTTCTATCCATCCATCCATCTATCTATCTATCCATCCATCTATCTATGTTTATATTTGTGTATCACTTTTTATACCTCATACCAACTATACTTGGATGTGCACCTTGACTTGGTAACTTCTCCCCCATGCTTAGCTTAGATCACCTACCTGGGGTGCAACTAACCGCAGTTAAGACATATCCCAGTTAACCACTATTCACCACTATTAACCATCATTATCACCCATGATTCACCACTGCTACTCATCACTAACCATCATGAACCATCATTTGCCATCATTATCAGCCATTTTGAACCAGTACTACTCACTATCAAAGGTTAAAAATGGTTTCTATTCGCTATGAACGGTTAAAAATTACTATCTTTACTACTCACCATCAACCAATTAACAACCATTAACCATCATTAACCGCCATCAACCGCCATTAACCATCATTAACCATCATTAACCGCCATTTACCATCGTTCACCACTACTAGTCCTGATTCTCCCTGTAACCCCCGCTGCACATGAACTCCACCAGTGACGGCGCCGCAGGCTCTCGGAGCCCCCGGAGCTCTCCGATCTCACGAAGCAACACACCGAGGTGGATGCAGAGATGTCATGGATGGACTTCCACAAGCCCTAGGATTTTAGTATTGACGGATATATGGTCCAGCGTTCCTTGCCCCCCCTCCCCCCCCCCCCCGCAGGGGGCCGGGGCCCCCCCCGGTAGTTGGGTGGGTGGGTGGGTGGGGAAGTGGGATGGTATTCTATCAGTTGTATATGGCTATTATGGAGGCAGATAGCAATACCCTCCCCCCCCCCTGTGGTGTGGTGGTGGGGTCGGGTGAGTGAGGTAGTAGCATATAAGTAGTGAATTGGTATTAAATCACCAAGATTTGTAACATATAAATAACATGTAAAGACTATAGATGTTTATGGGTAGTAAAAAAATAGTATTTGGGGAGTATAAGTAATTATTGTATAAATATCACACAGTTTGATACAATGAGTATGTGAATGAAAAAAAAATATACATAGATTGCATGTAGGTTAGTAGTAGATAGGTAGCACGTATGCAATATATAGATGATATAGATAAGTAGTAATAGCAAGCAGGAAGTAAATGGGCAGATGGGTTAGTACATGCTGCATATATCTGTGGTGTATTAATAGTAGATAAATTCCATACAGTCAGTTCGTTGCACGGGTAGTAGATGAGTGTAATTAAAATACTACGTAGTAGTATGTACAATAGATAGTATGCACATATTTTTGCATTATAAAAGCTCCCTGATTCTGCAAATACGGTGCAATTGGGAAGCAAAAGCTCCGAAATGCTGCAAATAGGGTGCAATGGGGAGGCAAAAGCTCCGAAACGCTGCAAATAGCGTGCGATTGGGAGGCAAAAGCTCCAGCTCCGAAACGCTGCAAATAGCGTGCAATTGGGAGGCAAAAGCTGCCAAATGCTGCAAATAGCGTACGAATGCGAGGCCCAGGCTCCGAAATGCTGCAAATAGCATGTTCCTGGCCCCCCATCCACCCCCCCTACCCATTGGGGGGGCGGGGGCGGGAACATGGAGCACGGAACCATATATGACATATATATATATATATAAATATATATGTATATCTGTGACAGCCATGACATATGATATATCCTTCGGATTTCTGTATTTTCGTGAAGGCTGATGGTTGTTGATGTGGTCAAGATGCATATTACATAGAGGATGTTTTTTTTGAATGATGTGTACGATTAGGACGTATATAAGATACATATATGGTCATTGATGTGAGATATATGATATATGTATATGGTTATTCTTGGGAGTGATGATAGTTTTTGAATATCATTGATGTACAGATTATGGCTTTGTCCACAGCCATGGTGGTACCTACCAACCGAATTTACAATTATTCTCAAGAGGGAAACCACCAGTTTTGGGGGCACAACAGTATTAGACAAACCAATAGTTATCTAGGATACACCTACGCAAAGGGAAATTATTTCTATTTGTCATCGTTGACTTGATTAGTAGATGATCATAGTGAATATGATCAGTCGTTTACTTTGATTGATAGATGATTTGCATTCTTAATAGAACTGGTCACGGTGTGGTTATGGATATTTCACTCTGCGGGCCCTTGACGAGTCCCCAGAAATGATTCGAAGCAATACCTATCCGACCTAGCGGACCGCACGGCCCGTTGAAAAAGCGCTATGTCTTGGCTGTTGGTATGCACACAGTCACACAGTTACAAGGCTCTTGTCATCTTATGGCCTTGTGGTTAAGATGCTCACCATAGCTACAGCATTACTTGGCTGAGGCAAATTGCAATGACGTTCGAGGGGCTCATCTCTTGCTTGTTTGTGTATCACCTATGGGTAGTGCTCATGACCCTAAAATCTTGGCGTTTCTTGGAAGTCCGCTCAACTTCACATTGTTGGGGAGACAGATGACCACCTGATTCCAGTGGCTACAAAACGTATTCACTTTGGGTGGTTGAGCAGTGTTAGTACTGCGTCTTTCATTGTGACACTGACATTGTTGGTTGAAATGAAGCATACCGGAATCAATTGGTAGGAATACGTATAGGTACTGCAACTATGATAAGTGATAGTAGAAAGCGTCGGGTTCTCAGATTGGCCGCAACCAATAACGTGAAGCAGCAGCAATAGTCTGCGTAGTTCTCACTTTGAAACCACTGTTTACTTATAACCACACTTACTTAGCTGCTAGCCATATGTTTTGTTGTTAACACAGTTTGTATAAACAAACCAATATAGATATACAACCTATAGTCTGGTAATTATATATATATATACGCGCTCAGTTGACCATGAACAACCATGTCTAACGATAGTGTCAACATAGTTCTCTGTATACGCAACAACCATTTTAGCGAACCATTAATATCTACAGTTTGCATACTAACTATAGTGATCAGTCACAGGGCTGTTTTGGCCATGCCCCAGCGTGGTGGGTTGGTTGGGCTAGTTGGGTTGGGTTGGTGATCATGTGGTGGGAAACCATCCTGGGTCGACTACACGTGGTGGAGATGGGGCTGTTGCTGAATGGCACCCGGCCAAATCGCCGTCATGCAACTCACGTGACAGCTAAAGTGGAGACCAAAGATCCCAAATCCCTACGTAGACTTTATGCCTAGTTCTGTTTATTGTATCCCATCCTTTTTTTTCGATGGGAACATAGAAAACAACAACTTAAGCTAGATGAGCCAATTAATTATGCCTAATAGATTTGTCTAACAGATGCCTAGTAAAATGATAACTTATGCCTACTTATGCCTAGTAAACGTTGTGATCATGGCTTCAACCACTGTGGTGCTACCAGGAACTCTCAGTCTCAGTCTCAGCCTCTCCCGGGCCCATCGGGTGACTTGGCAAGTTGATTCAGGTGTTGCGGCAGAGGAGTGACCAGCTGGTGAAGGCTTAATAGTAGGGGACAGCCACCAACTGAGTTGGGGAGATTCCAATTATATATGTATGTTGAAATATATATATATACTCATACATGTATGCTTTCATATATGAACATATGTTGATATATCGATATACATATATATATATATATTTATATATACATACTTATTTATATATATATATATATCAATGAGGCTTTCTTAAAATGGCTGCCTAGAGGTGTGGAAAACGAGACCTTTTGTCGCCGGGGAGGGTCTAGGCTGGCTGAAGCTCTGAAAAACACCATGTTTTGTCTTCGGAGACAAAGCATGGCACTCTGCTGATGTTTTTGGTGCCAGGTAAGTTAGAGATGTGACCCTTGTTGAGCAGGTCGTGATCCTCTGTCATCAACTTACATTAATTTGGGGACGATTCACAGTCACTCCGCGATTGACCACGACCTATGTCGATGAGTTTTCGACAGTTGCCAATCACTAACCAGTCATTAGGCATGATCAACCATCGTCAATCATTGTTCACAATTCTTGCGTATCACCGCATATTGACAATCACTTCACCATTTTGTACCACTTACCAGTATGACCCAT
The DNA here is from genome assembly GCA_009767595.1 of Symbiodinium kawagutii. Classification (NCBI taxonomy): domain Eukaryota; class Dinophyceae; order Suessiales; family Symbiodiniaceae; genus Symbiodinium; species Symbiodinium kawagutii. Next base: position 147,456 of record VSDK01027146.1, on the reverse strand, counting down.
ATTTTGCAATCATTGACCACTTTGAACCTCATCCAAGATCTGCCATTGATGTAACAACAGCAGGGTTTTGCATCACAAACCTGTACACATCAAGATAGGCAATATTTTTTTCAAGGATTATTTTGGATTGAAAATCCCGTGATCAAAAAACACTTTTAGATCAAACAACCTACGCAACCCAAGGAAAGCCATATGGTTGTGGGTCAAAACCCTTAGTCCCCCTGGCTACCTCATCATCAACCAGGCTGTTTTCCCGCTCTCGTTTTTGTTGGCTATTATCCACCATTATTGATGATTAACATTGACCCATAGCCATATGGTTGGTATATCCACTATTGTTGGTTATTATCATCCCATAACCATCCCATAACATCCCATAACCATATGAGTTCTATTGCCCTTGCCATTGGTGTAACGGACCCCTGAGGCATTGACCTGGAGGTCCCTGCAGAGTGTTTTGCCCGCATGGAGGGCGGAAAGTATCGTGGAATGAGGAGCGGGACATCGCATAAAATTGCCAAATGATGTATATTGTACATATTTATACATGTGTACATATATATGATATATATTTTTCATACATATATAGATATGAATTGATTTATGCTATTATTCCGAGGTTACTGCATATATTTAGGACATAGTCTTCAATTCTTGTATATGAAATTGATGTTTTGTGCTACACATGACTGTTTTTTTCAAAAATGTGGAAATCCCCTCAACAAGCTCGCCTTTGGTTGGTTTCAGATTCACATGGTCTAGATTTGACTGGGTCATTGGGGTGGCTATATATAGGCTTGTCCCACCCTTTGCAACTACATTTCAGCTACACCTCCTACGTCACTCCACTTGCTGTCGTCTCTACTTGCTGTTGTCTCTACTTGCTTCATGATGTGGATGCTACGTCACGGACGGGCTGGGGTGGGCTGGGGTGGGGGGGGTGGGGG
>VSDK01027146.1:123256-134015 GCA_009767595.1 Symbiodinium kawagutii | reverse complement strand
TCATCATCATCATCATCATCATCATCATCATCATCATCATCATCATCATCGTCGTAGAATGCTCGGTTGTGGTGTTGGAAACGCAGCCAGAATCAAGTTTTATGATGTGCTAATCTTCTGTGAGGATACCCTTCCGTTCTTTGGCTGCTTGTGCATCCATAATCCATGAAGCAACAACCACCTTGGAGCCAAGCAACGGCAATGTACTTGCAACAGCTGGCCGGGCATGTGGAACCGGGTTTGCCAACCATCATTTGGTGTCAGCCATCACGGCAGCTAGCTCGGACACCGGTGATTTTCGCATATTTGATCATGCTTCAGACGTTCCAACAAGGATATTTTCCACGTGTGACAGCCACGAATACTTTTCGCATTTCTGTAATTCTTGGCCGGTTGATTGGGTAAGCATCGTTTGGTATGTTTACATGCCCCAACCAAATTAACATGCCCCAACTGAAATCTTGCATTTTGATTGTGTGCAGAATTATGAAATGTGTAAGTGAATATGATCATATATGCAGGTTCGTTTTTGCGTGTCCTGCATATCTCCAGATGTTTCGAAAATGCCAAGCTGTTTGTCTACATACGACAGTCGAGCTCTACTCGAGATTGTTGATCTGGTGGTTTCCCCTTACACAGGTATGTTTTTAAGAAACATACAGCGGAAAGTATATACTCACATATATACCCATACGTTTGTACATGCACTCATACACATCATATACATATTACATATTACACATATATGTACAGTGGTTTCTTAGATGTTCACTACTTACAGATATAAACCAAGCAGTTTTTGGGGTTCCATATGGCTTGGGACCCCCCCTATATGTAGATACCTGATTACACATGTGAGCGATCCATGGTTCAGAACTGTGCATAGCCTGCGGCAGGATGAGATCCACCTGAAACCCAGGCGGCTGGGATCCAGTGTGGAAATGGCCTCTGGGGTTGTTGGATCCCAGATGCAACTGTTGGTTGTCTGGTTGGTTCAGCTTGGTGGGCTGGGAAGGTTGGCTGGTTGGAGGGTTGGCTGGTTGGTTCATGGTTGATTAACGATTGTGGAGAAGCCAGCTAGTATTGCCCCCCCCCCCCGGAGAACATCTATGAAACAAATTTTACCTTGCAGGCCCATCAAGTCCTAAATGTTTGATATCAGCCATGGTCATTTATCTTTCGAAACATTTGGAACCACTTTTTGGAATGATGTTTGATGGTAATCAGTCCACCAGAACTGATATAGAATTACCACGGCATAAGATGGGAGACCTACGGCATGTGACCATAACACTGATATAGAATTACAATGGTAATATGCCATCATATGGCATACTGATATAGGGACCTATGGCATATTACCAGATGATGAAAGTTTAAAATGCCATAGGTCACGTCCGCATTGATCTGCGAAGGTCGAAGGCAACAAACTCGCAGAAGGCCCTCATTCAGAAGCAGCGCTTGAGGAGTGACGGGTTTTCAAGGCAACCTGTGACGGTGGCCAATGGAAATCTAGATGTTGTTGGAAGGTTGGGTGGTTGAGTTGCTGGTGGGTGGGCTGGTTTGTTGGCTGGCTGGTTGGTTGGCTGGCTGGCTGGTTGGTTGGCTGGTTGGCTGGTTGGCTGGTATTCCTGCTTAAGCTGGTACACACAACAGTGGACATCGAACACTGGACTACCTATGAATAGATATACTATTGTATGTATAATAAGTATGATATCTATACACAGTATCCATGAAATATATTTGTATCTATTTTTATTTTTTTATATATATATATACTTATGACGTGTATATATATATATATACACATATTTATTAACGTATTTGTTGAAAATTATACATATATACATATATTTATTTAGTAATGAAAAAAAAATATATACATTAAAGTATATATATACACGTCTTCACATTTCTATATATGAACACATTTCTGTCTATGACACAGATCGTTTTTTCAAAATAGATACATTCATGTGGTCGGCAGAATTTCCGCCTGCGAGTTGGTTCGGTGCCGAATTCCGTGCAAGTGGATTCCGATGAAATTCCAGGAGCATGAGCAAGAACAACCTGAAAATGGAAATCAGGAAGAATTCATGGTTGAGCCTTGGCAGGTTCACTTGAAAGCTGCTTCGTTTGTGTGGTGAGCCCGCAGCAGTTGTGGGTAATGAATCCATGTGGTGGTTTCTCAAAATAGGAGCACCTCCAAATCATCTAATGCAAACCATTTGTAGTAAGAAACCAACGATTTTTGGGGTCCCTATTTTGAGAAACCACCATAAACCAACGAATTCTGCAGTTCTGTTCACCTGAGGAACAGGGCCACACCACTATATACAGTCATAGCATAGCTGTTTATATCAAGCAATTGTTGTATTGAACTTTCCCAAAAAAGGTGCCAGCTTGTTACAGGCAATGCGGCAGAGCTCAGGGTTTTCATCGTGCCAGAAAGGAACTGGTGATTGCTGGGGATCGTTGATGTTGGTTTCTCCTATTTGGTCGAGTTCGATCGTCCATATGATTTGCCAATCCCAGTGCCCTCTCGGGCTGTCCTTAGAGGACCGAGTTCTAGGTGTTTGGAGACAGCCTTAGTGGCTCTGGATTGCTATTTTTGTAAAGAGAGTCCCCCAGATGGAGGTGCCCTTTTTCCTTGGTTCATAGGGATACGGACCCACACGAGGTTCCTGTAGTATCGTTGATTTTGGGTGTTCTCGTCTCCTCTTATTCGCGCATGACTCACTATTAAGCATCACCAAGCTATCCACATCTAATCTTTAGGAACACGTCTCAGCCATTAGCACCGACCGCCATTGATCATGTGGTTCTACCTGCCATGATGGAGCCCAGGATAGGTTTGTGTGTCCGGATCGTGGAGCATGTGGCGTTGGGACCTTGGTTCATCAGGCGTGAATGATGGTTGACTGGTTGGTGGTTTTATTTATTTTTCATTTTTCCCTAGTATTGGTTAACAAATGGTTGGTTGACAAATATTTTTCATAGGGGTGGTTGAACCACAAACCAGTTGGGCGCATGATGGTTCAAAATGGCTGGCTGATCAGTATTGGTAGCAATGATTCGGCTCATGATGCTTAGTTAATGGTCAATGATGCTTAACGATGGGTTTGTGATGGTTAATGGTGGTTAATGATGGTTAATGATGGTTAATGATGGTTAATGATGGTTAATGGTTGATCATGGGCCAAATTATGGGCTGATAATGATGATTATTGATGATTAATGACGGTTAATCACATTGGTAAATGGGTTGGCCACAATGGTTAATGATGGTGGTTAATAATGATGGTTAACCATGGCTCGTGCCGCTTCACCTGGGTCTGCTGCTTGGTGATGACACGATGGCGGATGATGGCGATGCAGCGATGCACCAACCACTGGGACTGAGCCCACGGAGCGGCTCAACCAGTACTGAGTACTGCCAAGCCCATGGTAGACACATGGTAGACACCGTAGACGCCGCCCAAGCACTGGACGAGTGACAAGAATCAGTTGCGGTATGGACACATCATAAAACACATTAGGTATTAAGGTTTCGTGTGCTGTTGCTTCAGCCATTTACTGTAAATCGATGTAAACTCCCAAAAATGGATTCATTGCGACCAACACACTGACCAACATCAACAATTGCGGGATAAGCTTTGCAAAAGATTCACAGGGGTGTCAACTGCTGAGTGGATTTGTCAACTGCTCCGTGTATCAGTCAACTATTGCTGCCCGTTCTCGTTGCTATCCCTCACTGTTGACCCCATGAATCACCAACCCCGACAAAGACTTGTGGCGATTGACCATTGATGGCTATTGTTGATACAATAATTGATGGTTATCATTGATGGTTATTATCATTGATGCCAAGTTGTGGTGATTGATCAACTTGTTATTGTTGCACCTGTTGGTCCTAAGTTGATACAGCAGGGTGGCGAGTTGGTTTCTTTGCAACTCATTTGGTGCTCTTGGGACTCAACCTGTACACCGCAAGCCCTGCCTTCAAAGCTTTGGCGACTTCCGAGTCATATTCATAAGCTATTCACATAGCTTAACTTACTAGGTCCAGGTTTCCGCTTTACAATGGTTTGTAATTGATTAACTCTGAAGCTTCTTGGGTTACAGGCATTTTTCTATTTATATATTGTTCATTTTTAGCTATTCAAGACTAGGTTTAATACCTAGTTTGATGACTTTTAATACATTCGCTTGAGCCGAACGGCCGGTTTGATCGTCTCACAGCCCTGAGGTTCGTAGCTTCGGTGGTCCTGGTGATCTTCATCCAGTCCATCTATATGGGTGGGGGGGCCGATCCGCATCGAGCCCCAATAGGGCCTTCCCTGTGACATGGTGGGAGTTGCCAGCAGGTTGATCTTGAAGCATTTCGGATCGTCCAGCCGTTTCTTTGCTGAAGCCCCCGTCTACCATCTATGACAGATCTTCATGGCCGCTCCCAGCCATACTCTGAGAGATTCTCGTAGTGTTTCGGACATTGGGTGGTGCGCTGAGATGCCATGGAACGATTGGTCATCCGTTTCTTCGATGGTGGTTCCAGAAAGTCACGATCACATTAGAGATGCCACATGTAAGTGCAACGGTTGCTGTTGTGTTTCTGCTTGTTCGCTGTGCACCCGTACCGTAGTTGATTCCAAACCAGTTTTTGTTCGAGTCCGTGTGTTGGACGCCGCATCAAATTTTGTTGTTGCAAGCCGTTTTGAATAAGAGTTGACACAATTGACCACATTCATTAGCATTCATCAATCGTTGCTATGACCAATCACTGACCATTATAATCATAACCTTTTACATTCTTTAACAATTACTATTGACCATTAGTGGACATTTTGAGCCACTAGTACAACCATTACCATTCATAATCAAGCTCATAAACAGTCATGATCAACGATTGACCCTCAACAATTCCCAAGCATTCTTCAGCATTGTTTCCCTACCGGCTGTGTCAAGGCGTGGAAGATGAAGGGAGCCTGGTGGTGGACGCAGGGAGCCTCATCGATCATCGTAGACCAGCTGGGTTTGGTGGTGAGGGAGCTGGTTGGAACCAAGGTAAACACGGTACCCGTGGCATAGCCCTACTAGGGGCCTTTAAAGGGGGAGCGAGGCCGCTGCTAGGAGCGTTCTAACCAAATGCTAGTAGTTTAGGAGCGTTCTAAGCAAATGCTAGTAGTTTATCAAAGGGTACCATTAGTTTGTAACTCAGTAGTTCTGTAGGATAACTACTAGCAACTACTAGTCACAGCCAATGGGCTAATGACTCATGGCTATCATCACCATGGTTAATGATATCTAGGAGAAACAATGGACAATCAATGTTTTATCCAAGGGTTGTTGGTAGTTAAGTGCAGCCATAACCAATGATTAGTAGTAGTGCTTAAGTGGTTAACAATGATTAATGATAGGCAGGGATATTACCAAGAAGAATATGAGGTGTATACCAGCGATATGGCGAGCTGGGTTGATATTAACCCAACCACAGCCATGCGTAGCGCGTGACGGTCGTAGTTCACATCAAAACAGCTCAACGAATGGGTGGTGGATGTGAACAGCAGGTAACCATAGGGACCATGGTTCATGAGCTACAAAAACGAGGCTATTGACCAGTCTTGCCCCCCACGATCCATGGAACGTAACTTCACCATGCTGACCACCACAAACGCGATGTGATGATCCTCCAAGTTGTGGAGATGAGTCGAGGCCATCCCAGGGACGAACTTTGCGTAGTATGTTTGACTACTAGTGTAGTTGTAGATTGATACTTGTGTATATGTTTGACTACTAATGCAATAGTAGGTTGATTACTTTATAAAATAGGAAAATGATTGGCTAATCAGTATGATCAGCCAATGAACATGGAACGTATCGTTTTTTCGATACCCACGAACTCATCCATTACAGTTGGTTATATATCCACATATGTATATATATATATCCATACATATATATATATATATATTTATTTTAAAACATTGATCTATGTATGGATATAAATATATATATATATGTATATCCATATATTTGTATATTCCCATAGTAAATGGTTGGGGGTACCCGAAGGACAACCTACCATGGACAAGCCGATATATTTCGTAAGTTTGATCACCATCATACATTATTGGTGTTATGAGGTCAGGATCCCGCACTTGACCAACCATCGATAGCACATGCAATTAGGATATAACGATTGTATATCCACTTAATCCCAGTTATAGCTATCAGTCAACTACCCTTACATCTGACCACATGGCTGTGGGTCAAAACCCTTAGCCTTAGTCCCCCTGGTTCCCCATCATTAACCATTGTTTTCCCTATAGCTTTGTTGGTGAGTATCCCCCCCCCAAATTGGTTGATTAACTGCTTGACCCATAGCCAACTAACCCTACATCTTACCACATCTATACCCACGTCTTCCCCCATGTCCCCCATGGATCCCTTGGTGCCCCAGGTTCTCTTTACAGCGTTTTACTTGGTCGAGCTGACGCTCCGGCTCATCGCCTATGGCGTCTCTGGGCGCAAAAAAGGGGTGGAGGGTTAGCCAACCTTAGCCCCCCGAACCAACCAGAGATGTACTTGTTAATAACTGCTTATAATGCTTGGTTAAGAGGGCAACCCTCCACATCATAAGGTTCCGCTATCTATAATAATTGCTTAGTTATGGTACATCATAGCGATTAAGAGGGCAACCCAGCGAGTTCTTATTAGTTTATGAATTGAAAACTGAAAACCATTGCAGGAATCGATATTCGATTGGTGCACATGACTGCGAATAGTTGATTAAGGCAAACTAGTGGTTTACAAGTGCGAATCATGATTGATATAAGCTTGGTAGGAACATATGATACAAGGGGCCACCGTGAGGGTTGGGGTGGAGTTTCTTGCTTAACAGTTCTGGGCTTTGGATCCTGTTTCGGCCCAAAATGGCCCACTGGTGATCTTCCTCCCTGTGTGGTCCATGACTGCGCAGCTTCGGGTACCTGGGAAAGTCTTCACCAACTGCTTGAATCTGCTTGACAGAACTGGTGTTTTCCTGAGCCGCAACATGCTTCAGTGGGAAAATTACCAAGTGCGAAGCAAGTAAGCGACCAAGACATCACTGTTATACTTGTGTACCTGAACTGAACATTGGGACTCAAATGCCAGGGCCCTTGAGACATCCTCGGTCGCAATGTATAACATGGGTTAGTTGGACGGGACGATATCCGTCAGTTTTTCATACCGTGTGTCAGATCATGTAAGACATTTTGGGATCTCATAGGGATCAGTATTCGTGCGCAGGGTCCAAGTGGAGTCCCAGTTAATCCCAGTTCTGTTGTCGCCGCTCCGCTGCATCTGAGTCCGATTTCTTCAAAAGCGCGTTCAATCTGATGGACCTAGGCCAGCGGATAGTTCACAATCCGGATGTCGTGTTTTCTGAGTCGGTTGATTTCGATTATTGCTTCGTTACTTAGTTGATCTAAGTGGACCCAGTTGTTCGGTTTTGTTTGTTTCGTTGTTAATTACGATTTTTAATTTGTCATTGTGTTTGCTGACTGTTTGATTTTTGTTGGGTGGCTGCGGGAAGTGTCCCACCCGGTACCAGTTCATGTGCCATTTTTTCTAGCACCAGCTTTGGTTTGTAGGTATCAACTGTCAACACGCGTCGTTCTGAACATGTCAATGGACAAGCCTATGGTTAAAGCAATGCATTGAAGGACGGATAGGCGAATCAACCAAAACTCATATCCAACTTGAGATATCCAAGGAGCGACCGTTCAGTAGGACTTCTGCCACCAAAGATACCTGCGATTATAGGGTAGTCATCAAGATCCTGACGCCCCTTAATGGGTTATCTACCAGAGTCCCAGGCAGTAACCATCCAGCTTCAACGGGCAGGTTCAATGGAAGCACTTTTGGGGTAAGAAGAGAAGTTGGTGCAAAAGTGGAACAGGTGACTTCATGGTTTTCACATGTTTTCACATGTTTTCACATGTTTTCACGAGCTCAGAGGTTTGGTAAGATCATGTAATATCTACCCCTGTCCAGATCTCGGTTTGTCTTGCCGAATCGTAGGGTTGTATCATGCTGCGCTTTAGCGCTGGGTCCCAGCGATGACCATGAATGTCCAGCTCACCACTTGTGGTCTTATCCAGGGCGCAAGATGTCATGTAGTCGAACTGTAATAGCCAATCTATGCCTATCTTCTCGGGTAACTTATGATGGTTATGTCCCAGGACACTACCCCCAGCTGCACATCCAAGTAGCCACACTGGGGCGACTCTAGGGGGCTGACAGTCATGGCAAAGGGTGCAACAACTGTCCATGAAGATAACCATGAGTACTTCACATGTTGCAAAGCCCTGCAGCTGGAAACAAATTTTCGCAGATTCCAAGCTACGTGGAGATCCTGTGGATCTGTGAAGGTCACTGTCGTGATGTGATCCCCAAGCATTGTAACACCGCGACCTTGCCTTGACCACTTCACCATGCGGACCACAACATGACCATCAGCATGCGGCCAAAGCTCCCATCCCTCCGTGGTTGCTGGTTTCCCCAACAGTGATCATGGTTGGCAAGAGCTTGTGGTGGAACTGAAAGTCATGGAAACACTGGGGAGTGATGGTTATTAGTTATATGTCATCAATGATGATTTGTTTGTAAAGATTGCTGTGGGTTGTTAGATTACAACTTTGAGGGCTCTTTTGTTTGTTTGTGTCTCAAATGTTGATTGGTTTCTTTCGGGGTCTCTCTTGTTTTAGATCACGTAGTCGCAAATTGTACACTGTACATATGAATGTGTGCTATGACAACTGGAGTCACATGGGACACTCAAATCATGTGCAGGTCCACACAATACAGAGTGAAATATGTATATATGTCTATATGTATATAATATTTGTTTAATATATAGACACTGCGATTCACTTATGTATATCAAATGGATCCTGTAATTGTGGATGTCAGTGGTTTCAAGCAAGGCTCGCTTGATTTCATTCACGTTGGCCCACTTCCTTAACTGAACTCTGCAGATATCTATTTCTCTGCATGTCTCCGATCAAAGCAAAGCTTGAGAACCTGACGACAAACACATGGTCCATGGAATTGTGAAGGTGTTTTTCTTCCCACAACTCCGCAGTATGTTGGAAGACCCATGGTTTTTTTGACAAAAACCATCGGACAGGTACTTGGAAGCCCCACTCTTCCCTCCGATCCTTGATGTGGGGGGGGTCACCGTGTCAACAATCAATAAGCTAATCAATCCACAAAGTTTGATCCAGTTAACTATCAATCCACTAACCCAATTGAACTGGTCACAGCTAAAGTAATGGAATCAGTCATTCTCCTTATCAATCCACTGGACCTGAACTACTCCATTCTTCCTGTCATTTTTCGCGTTAAAGCTGTGCAGCAGGCCTCATCGTTCTGTCCTTTGTGGATCTTCTGATTGTCATCATCCAGGGAAGCAGTTCCTTAGAATCTCAGCCCATGAGATGACCATTGCGACAGCGGCATGTGGTTGGGTGATCGTGTTCAACCACTTGACCACCAATTGGCCATGGATGCTGGTGGTGAGTCACTTGTAACGACCAACAAAGCTGCAATCAGGTAGAAAGGGTGCCGAGTTATGATGACATGGATGGATATGGATGGGACATAGGTGGATGTATGTATATGTGTGCGTATATACATAAATATAAATATATAACATAGATATATAATACAAATATATAGTATAAAAGTATAAATAAATAAATGAATATAAATATATATGTATAAATATATACACAGTACACATGCATATACAAATTTATATGTGTGTCACTTCTAGCTGGTGGTTGGAAGGAGCCAAGGAGTCAGGGGTAATCAAGTATCCTGTAAAAGGGGTTGCTAAAGAGCTACTGGCAAGCATGGCATTACAGGAGCTACCAGCAGGGTTGTGACCAAATGGTAGATTTTGCATGCAGCACCAATACTTGATCAACGAAGTTGGTATTGTTGATGCTCTAAACTCACACTCTGCACTTCATTAGATTTATTCATTGACAGCTCTTTCATTGACGGTTTTAAATGCATGCTCCCCATTTTGATTTCAATACTTGGGGGATCTGCACTCATCAGGCGAAGATATTTATTTTCAACATGTGATCGCCGCAATCGTCCCTGAACACATCCCTCAGCAATAGCGTGCCCGATGCCAAGGATGTTATGGTCATATCCTCAAGTTTCGGGGGAAGGAGCTGCAGATGTGAGCGGATGGTCAGATCGTACCTGCAACGTTGAACGGTTGGACAACAGCTGCGGATGTATCGTGGCTACAGATCCACTTCTGATGTTGCTTACAGCCCCATTCAATCAGTACTTAGCCACTGACACAATAGATTTCTGCTCAAATATGTAAGCTTCTTTGGCCATCGTTCCCCCAATTCTAGTGGAGTCCCAGTGACCGACTCGTAACTTTGGGTATCACCATATTACAAACGTTACTTTGTGGATACACTCCGGTAATCTAACATAGCAATGGAAACCACCATTTGTCTGGGAACACCCTGGGAAATCAGTGACAAACGATGGATTTTCCATTGCTATTTTAGATTACCAGCGGGTAACTTAATAGCAATACTATATGCAACAACAATTGCAACAACGTGGAGTCAATTGGCTGCTCCAAATGTTGCCATGATGAATCGTCATCGCCGTCAGCTTTTCAACCATCATTCATGCTTATATAATAGGTGAGCAAGTATCATGAACCATATTAAGAATG
>VSDK01027146.1:101168-123246 GCA_009767595.1 Symbiodinium kawagutii | reverse complement strand
GTCAGCAAGAATTTTGATCATTACTCATTAACCACTGGTCATTCAGCATATCATCATTCCGTAGTCATCCTCCACCCCTGAAACCTCAGTCGTAAATCGGCATCAAAGTGACCAGAGCCCCAGGAGTAGCGGGCGTTCGGCTGTTGGTTATGCCCTGCGGTCGCTTGTGATCGTAGGGCGGGGACTGTCCCGCAGCAGTTCAACAAAAACGTATCACAAGTAGAAGCTGAACCATGACGAATGTAAAGAAAATCAACATTGAATTGACTATAATCTCTAGTAGCTAAACTTGCTAAACCAATTTACAGGAGCAAAAAAAAACATGAGATGTCAAAGGCCACGCATGGCCACGCCATGCGATTCGTTTCACTGGTGGCTGACGCAGTTTCCCAGGTCAGCCTCCGGCTCGCGCGGCTGCTACGCCTGGGAGGATTGGTTGGAAGCCCAGTGAAAGCGTCGAAGGTCCGCCTGTGGCGAACTTGGGCAAAGTCGTTGTTGACGTTGGGGGATCATCATGATGATGATGATGATGATGATGATGATGATGATGACGATGATGATGACGATGATGGTAAATGATGGTGAATGATGGTGAAGGATGGTGAATGATGATGATGATGACGATGATGGTAAATGATGGTAAATGCTGGCGAATGATGGTGAAGGATGGTGAATGATGATGATGATGATGATGATGATGATGATGATGATGATAGTAAATGATGGTAAATGATGGCGAATGATGGTGAATGATGGTGAAGGATGGTGAAGGATGATGGTAAATGATGGTAAATGATGGCAAATGATGGTGAATGATGTTGGAGAATGATGATGACAAGAAGAACTCAGATGATAGCCGGCTCTTGGTCGCCGCGTCGTGTTAGGTGAGGCTACTACGTTTCTTCAAGCCCCTGTACCTCCTGGTGGCGGGGATCATGGTCTCCTTAAAGACGACGGGAACCGGATGGAGTCGGGTCACCACAGAGCTTTGCCATGGCTGTTGATGACTAACCAAACAATGACTAGTTCTTATAGGGGATTATATACTGTCTATTGGCTAACAGGGAAAAATCACATATCATAACCTATTCAAATGTTGATCATGATGATTGTTATACTTCTAATTAAGACTGGTTGATGAATGAGGGTCAATGATGATTAACATGGGTTGATCAACATTGTTGGGTGAGCCATTGCTGGTTCAATGGGCTTGAATAGATTGTTGATGGTTTACTATCCTCACTGCGAACCACTATTCACCATCATCGGCTGTCATTATGACTATCCTACACGCTGCTATGCCACATAGACAGAAAGTCGGCCTCAGCTTCCATGTAAACCGGGAGGAGTGCAATCCTTCTTATTCTGTTCATAATCGATTGACGGATATGAATTGTGCCACAAATGTATGAACTCATTAAACATTATCCACCAATCTCCACTATATAGCTATACTATATCCTATCAACCATCATATTGTGAACCATTCACAAGCACTACTCATCCACTGAAACTGCACACTGCCAGTGGTTTTCCTGGGCATGGCTTCCAAGCTTCAGGGCTTCACGGTTGAAATCCATACCCATCATCCTATAGTTTTTATGAATGATATCCTTATCAACTCCATGGTATCCATAGGGCTGACGAAGTTATATGGTCATACCTTGTATAGTCCCACAATCAACCATAGTGATACCTGCCACTTCTTTCATGAATGGTATCCTCTGGGATTGATCCATGTGATTATACCCCCATGGTTGTGTCATACGGACTCCAAAGAAGGTCGAACTCGCATGGGACATCGCCAACAAGCAAATGCATCACATGGTTTCAACATCGTATGGTTGTTTCCAAGTTGTCGTCGTTGTTGCTTGAATGATTGCGTCAGGATATTCATTCATTATATGATCTTCAATGTTGGTATGTTTCGTTATCAGTTTAATTTTGATTTTGATAAACATCATCACTCCTAGTGTTTATTGGTGGATTATCATATGTTTGTACTGGTCCAAGGTTATCCACACGGTCCACAATTATTTCCAAAGCGAAATTACATGTTCAGAGGGTTGGGAGGAGTATGTACTTCTTATTCATAAACAACTTGACCTGATAGATTGTCAGCACTTGTTGATAATTGATAATAGTGGTTTATTACCCTATTCTCAATGATTACTGCTGGTTAATGAAGGTCAATCTCCTAATCTCCTGACTGGTCCCATGCAGGACAGTGGTTTGGGCATGGATCTTGATGAGTGGCACCCTCAGAGACAGCGTCAGTTGATGAATAAACCAGGATTGACATCCAGGAACCACTACAATCACCCCCTCTACTGCAGTTGCATAGTAGCACTAGCAAGGTGTCGGTCGTAGCGCACTCAGCTCAGGCCGATTGTTTTGCAACGTTGTAGCACCTCCCAAGACAAAACTTGTCACCCCTCCGTATCGAGGCTGGTTTAGCACCAGTTGCAACGATGATTTTGAGAGTTGCGAACAGCCAACTAGCTCTTGTCGTATACGGAGGGCGAATGGTGAAATACCACTTTCTGGGTCACATATTCAGCCAGAGCAAGCCAGAGCGAGCTCTGAACAAGCCTACCGACCAGCAGCAGCAGTTGTTTACAATGTTTTTTTGATGGTGTTTGGACGTGTTTTCGTGTTTTTTGAGGGTTTTTGCCATAGGAGCAACGTATAACTTCCCTTTGGAAGTGCACAGGGAATATGTGGCTCTGTCCGTATCGCTGCAGCGATTGACAATTTGACTTTGGTAGGCAAGGTCAACCACTCTGAGCCATCAACTAGGGATCAACTCAAGAGAGTAAACCAAGTTGCACTACCAATCTGTGGCGACCATCTCTCTAGTACCAGGCTCAAATGAACATCGCTGTAGTATAGCGATGTGATCATTTCTTGCGGATATGAGTGTCATCTACTGGGCAGAAGCACCATGGAACATATGGACATTTTCCTTACATTGTGCCTGGTGCGTTGCACCTGCACCGTGCTTCCTTCAGGTCTCATCATTTATGTCTTTGGCCTGGTATTCTACAGAGCATTGAAACCAGACCTGTGCACAGGAGGCGTTGGGATCACAAGAATCCCTTGCGGTTGGAGGGGTGTGGCGGGTGCTGGCGGGTGCTCTGCTTGGAAGAAGTGTAATTGTAGTGCAAACAGCAAGTAATCGAAGTGCAACATCAATGCAGGCATCGCGAGGTGCGAGCACGCACATGGGGGCGTACGGAGGAGATACCGCTACCTCAATTGATCCCAATTGATTTTTGAGCGGTTTGTTGGCTGCAAGCCGTTTTGAAACAACTTTTGGGCCATGGTACACAAAAGAACCAGACAGAATTACTAGGGTATTTATAGCCGTCATCATAAGTGTTCACTATCAAAAGCAATGCGTTTTGTTGTGAATGTACACGATGATTTTCACATTGGGCTTCCTCATTGAAGCGAGAATCCACGACGGGTATCCAACTGGTTCAAAAAGCCAGCTGTTCATCATGAAGCCAATCAATTTAAGGATGATATTCACCATTTTTAAACCATCTCAATCAAACCATAAGTTCACCACCAACTTATTAAATCAAACTGAGTTTTCCCACAGCTTTGCTAATGGCAGGTCAAGAAGACGAGTTGCTGAACACATACTTTGGGACCTTGTCCCTTTCCGTGCCGGGGGCTCCCAGAGGACTGACGACACCTGCAAGTCTGGGGTGCGATTCAAATGCCTTGGTTGATCTTGGTGGGTTACTTGGTTGATCTTGGTGGGCTACAGGAGACTATAAGGGGTTATTGTGGTGGAGGATAGGGGAGATTGTTGTTCGTGAGAATGCTTTTTTCTAGATGGATCTTGCTGGATTGTAGGGGATGTGCTTAATGGGCTTGACAGTCTTCACACAGCTCAAGTGTAGGGAATCGTTTGGGATCCCTAAATCTTCGAGGTGCCCTACTTGGAAAGCTCCAGGTAGCCTTCAAACTTGTGCCCCAAAACATGTTCATCATTCATCACTTTGCTGTTTCTTTTGAGACCAAAAATTCACCGGCGAAATCGGTTGGTGAAGAATCCCTTGTTTCTTCAAGCGAGGTCCGGCCGGTCAAATTTCATCAGATGGGGATCCTTGCACACACACACACACACATGGCCAACTACTTGCCATTGCTGCACGCAGTGATGTGAATTTCTCAAGAACAGGCATGAACCACTTGGATTTTGTTGGCAGGTGCCATGAACAAGTGATTTGGGGAGTGAACCAGTGGCAACGACATGCTACCCTGTTGGCAGCTACATTGTTGTCCCGTCTTGAATGTTTGTTGTGCGGTAGTTTCCTGAACTCCGTAAGCTACTGATTCACAGAGTTCCCTGGTGATTGTTTCACAAGACTTCCTATTGACCAAGATCAATGGCAGTGGACAGTAACCAATCAATGATAAACTAATTGGATTGGTACAGGGTCGCCAATCACCAGAATAACTAGGGACCTATGGTGAGAGTTGTGACTGAAAGTACAGGTAGCCAAGCAAAAACCGTTCCTGGTTCATTGTGAACCATCAGCAACGTTCAGGACTCACCAGGATGATCATTATCGTTCGCATCATTACGGAGCATTGATCATCACAACGGTTTAGCGGTGGTTGCAAATGGTTAGGATACGATGCAACAAGCAGTTGGTCATACAAGCAGTCTCGACAATCATAGGCGTTCTTCGATTTAATGAAGAGGTAACTGGATGATGGTGGTAGATACCAACCAACCATTGCAAAAACGTGTGTATATTGGACAAATTTGTCTTCATTGTTAGTACAGGCACTGAGCTATACTGATTGAACTCGATTTACTCATGCTTGGCGAATCATGGTTCATGGTGGTTTGATGGTTAGTCAATGAGTGATCCTGATTCGTTCTGACCAATACATGTTATCAATAGTCAGCGAATGAAGATTGTGATTGACAAATGCGAGATGATGACGTTTATAAAGTATTATAAAGTATGATTAATACCTACTTAGCCCTTGGTGATCAAATAAATAGCAATATATAATCAGTGATAAATATTGATATCTTGATATTACTAGCGCATATACTAACAGGTCGATCAATCCACAAGTCAACTCCAATCAATCATGGTACAGTTGGTTCCTCAATTACCGTATTACTTGATCATTTGGTGAATGAGCTAGTTAGGTAGTTAGTTGGTTACTTAGCCACTCGGTTAGTTTCTCAGCTAGTGAATTAGATAGCGCTGGTATTAGCAGTTCATGCTGGCGTGAGTAGCGCCAGGTTCACAGTGTTTCAGATCACCACCTTGGAGGCGCAGCCGCCGGGGGGTTGCTATGTCAGCGGCCATCAAGGCTGGAGGATGGGCCATTAATCTTCGAAACTTGGTTGGCTGGATGGCTTATACCCACTAACTTAGGTTTTTAGTGTTTTTGGGATATGATTGATTTACCATATAACCACTAAAAATATATTTTTAGCAAGGGATCTATAAGCCAGCAAGTTGGGGAAGATCCATTTGTGGTGGATTTTCCATAGCCGTTGACCATCATTGTGGGAGGAAACCTGGCGACGCTTTGTGATGAGAATGGTTCACAGATGTTCATAGGGGAGAATGAGCCACAACAACAGCTTCGCGAACATGCCCGCTATATGGGGCTGGCTGCACCTGTAGGAGTCCCCAGCTCGTCCACCAGCAAAAAGGTGCTGATGGGCCAGCGATGAATTTTGGAGGTAAACATTTTCGAAATTCGTGATGCCCAGGCAAAGCCCCAGTAAGGCAATCCCGAACCATTTACATTGACAGCTCCGCGATCTTTAGAGACATCCCCAGCTCGACCACCGGCAAAACACTGGTCGTAGCATACGGTTGAAGTAATTCGAGAGATTCCGAGAGATTGATCAAGGTTAGATTCTGTCAGGTTGATTCATCAAGGATTGACAATAGATTGATCAAGATATCGACCTGACAGAATCCGGCCACCTGACAAATCTAGCCACCTGACAAATCTAACTACCTGACATAATCCAACAACCTGACAGAATCGAAGCAAATCTAACCACAGGCTCGACTACAACCGGACCGGACTAACCTTTGCGGCTGAAAAAATCCATCAGGACTGGCCCAACATCTCGGACGTCATGGCGAAGTACCATGCGTGTCTTGCCCTGGGTGCTGGTGGTTTTGCAGTGCTTCATCGAGGAAAATCAGCAAAAATCATGGCTAAAGAACTACTTAGTTGATGTTAGTTGTGGTTTGAATGACTTTTTTGGACATGTTGTATTTATATTTGGGATGATTGATTGATTGATTGATTGATTGATTGATTGATTGATTGATTGATTGATTGACTGACTGATTGATTGATTGATTGATTGATGAGCATATTTTCCAGAGGCGTTGAAACCACCAACCGGCCTTCAATCATTGCCCAACCTGTCTTCAATCATTGTGGTGGGCTATGTCCAACAACCCCCAAACTGGATGAATGAACATGGCTGCGAAGGCTACTTTAGTCATAGCTTTCGGTTATGAACAGCCATGGCTACAGAGTTTCGACCCGTGGCCGCATAGATGTGTGACAAAATTCATGATTATTAGGAAAACCATCCTAAAGAGGGTGATAATGATGGTTGCTAAGAGGCAGAATCATCTGCCGAAGCAACAGGGACATGCCAAAGATGAGAGATTATTGATAGCGAATCCTGTAAAATGATTGAGGACCACGAACACTGGTTAATGATAGTGAAGATTCAGAAACAATGCATAAAGATTGGTCATTTCACTCTTTGTTAAGAACAGCTACTGATGACGGTACGGAATAAAGGCTAATAATAGTTGTCAACAATGATCGTAAACATAATAATGCTTAGTGAATTAATATGCACAACAGTGGTAAATGCTGTTGTTTCTCCTTGTGTGAATTTATACAACTGATATACCATTTTTGTCCTCATGTTTGGTTACTTTTCATGCGCGAACACCCTGCCCTTTAGGTGGCTGAGTGCAATGGTGGTTGTGCTTCTAATGCTCACAGCATATGGTGTGGAAGCTCAGTTTGAAGGCTTTTTCCGGAAGTTACGAGGGTTAGCCGATGAAGGGTGACAAGTCATAGTGAAAAATGCTGTAATGGTTCGTGGTTCAGTAACCTCCGAAATGACAGGCACTAGTTGTTACCTGGTTGGGCCAAGTATTGGCTGGTTCGTCGACTATGACGGTCAATTGTTCAATACCCAAGCACTAGTTGTTAACTCTTTGCTTTGGTTACTATTTCATTAGCTACTCAAATGTAGCTAAAGATGCCCAGCAAGACGGGGACGCAGGATGATTCATCCGTGTTACCCCAATGTTTCAAGAAACTTATGAACATTTATTGCCATTTCATGGAACAGCGGGGCATAGCAGTTCGAGACCACAGCAGTAATGAACATTTGGTTGTTGGTTTGGAGGGAGCTAAGGAGCCAGGGGTACCTATATAGCCCTTAAGAGGGGAGCTGAAGAGCCACCAGGGAGTGCTGAAATAAGAATGGTAGACATGAATAAGAAACCAAGAAACTTGGATCATTTGAAACGCCACATGGACATCCCAACACCCATTCAGGTTTTTTCAAAGATAGATTCTGAATTTTGTCACGAAAAAGTAGTAGCATGGTTATAGAAGGAAATATGTATAATGGCCGGTTAGTCAATGTTGCTTGTGTTTTCAGCCTTGAACGAGTTAGGTTGCGTTTCCGTGACTCCGCAAGATTCGATTCTAGATGTCTCAGATAACTTATCTCTTCAATCTTCTGTGCCCCTAGGTTTCCCTTTGCCTGAAAATTGACGGTCCGGAATAATAAGTGTTTTTCCATTTTCTTTATTTCCATGCCTCACTGAGATGATTTACTTATTTGATTACTACTCTTGACACTTCGGATATATTGAAACTGTCCATGGTCGATATACACATACATACATTGACAGAAACACAGTAGCACATATACACATCAGCGCTAAGGACACTATGGATCAGCATACAATCAATTGTAATGAGATGACAATTGGCAGTCTGTTTATAAAGCAATGGTGGAGTACACACATGCGGCACAAGTTATCATAATTCTATTTGTGGCGGAACACTTTCAGAGCCTCACATAAAGCCAGTCAAAAGTTGGAAGAACTGCAAACTGATTGAAGTGATTTACAACAATAGATAGCTAGCACCACCAAGAATGGTTGACAATGGCTAATTGTAATATTGTTTAGTCAATACGTTTGATGCTGATTTCAAATTGTCAAACTCTATCTCTTTTGGATAGCCGCCAACGATGGCTTCACTACCGGCATCTGCATCATACCATGGTGGGTCAGTGGACATCCCTCCCAAGACATCGCCCTTGAGGGAAGCGATGTGCCTTCTGGGTACCTCGTGGACCCCGAGCACCTCAGGTGTCATGAATGTCACAGTAGCCATCTTTGTGAACAGCGCCATGGATGTCGGAGACCTCAGTGCTCAAGTCATGGGGTCCCATGATTTTCTCTGGTGAAACATTGCTGGCTCGGGAGTCGTGGGATTTTAAGCGGCGATTTTGCAAGGGATTTGAATCACTTCCAATCACTTCCTGGTTCAGTCAATGGCTCAAACATCATCTATCATTTGCTGAGCTGGTGGATTTTCTTGCGTCAGATTGTCACAGGCTGTGAGACAAGTTCAACTTACCCAATGAACCCAACATGAGCCAGGTTTGGTTCACTGCTTCGCGAGCTGTTTTCTTGTGTCATTTCACTGCTCGCAAACAGGGCGTCTTTCCATCGCTGACCTCGATCACTTCCCCTGGAGCTATGACTCCTTCGGAAGATTTTTCAAAGCAGTGACTTTTGGCTTTTGGGTTTATGTATTTATGTTGTTCTATGCAACCACCCCACTCGCTCGGCAAAACACAAAAGGTTATGGACAAGGAATGACTACTGGAATCAACCGATAGTCAATCCGAATCATTGGCATACAGGATTTACAACTCGTCGGCTGGTGAAAAGGGTACTATGGTGATATTGACCAACTCAAAGTGAGGTATCATCCCAGCAATAGTTGATGGAAAATTCCACCGGAAACCCTTATGATGGTGAAAACAGGCTGGTGTTATCAGCCAACATTTGCCATTACCAGCCATCATTGATGATCCGTCGCTGGCAGTGCCCAGGCATCTTCGGTGCGTTCCAGGGATATCGCCAAGAAAGCAAAGGTCAGCGGACAAAAGCGCAGTGTGATGACGCCTGGCGACGGAACTATACATAATATACATATCTCATATCTTATCATTGAATATGCTTGTCATATGATCACGCCATATCGGATTTTGCATCATATCAAGACATGTCATCATATGTGGGTAAAGATTAAGAATAAAAAACGGGGTAGTTGAACATCCCAACAAAGACTGCAGTTTGGTCATTCGTGTGAACAGCCAGGGGTACAGGGTATTGACCCACAACCATATCGATCCAAGTGCATAAATTACATACATATACATGAATGTACATGATGCATGCATATATATATATGTATGTATACCGGCGTGTATGTATAGACTTAGAGATGCCCGGCCCAGTATGATTTCAATGCTGTGGATACAGGAACCCGGTGACATACATGTATATATATACATATATACATACATATATTTGTTTGTTTCCATCTTGCCTGTGCTAAGATTTCGCTCTCGCTGCATCTGTTGTGGACACTGTGACAACTGGTTTCAACCGCCCAACAACTGGGATCCACCGAACCACTGGGATCGACCAAACCACTGGGGTCAACAACCCTTAAGCACCCCGCGTTGCTGACGCCACAGGACGAGTACAAAGCCACCTGCGAATCCCTGAAACAGGTCAGCTGAGCGGACGGCCATGAGATGAGACCCATTGTTGGTGGTGGTAATTCATCGGATTCATCGGGATTATGTAGTGGTTAGCAATAGGTGACAATATTTTATTGTGTTTAGTAAAAGGTGAACCAGCTGCTGGTTTGTGGTTTGATTGCCAGTTGGTGGCTCCCAAGGTTCAGGGATGGTCGGTTGATTGAAAAGCGCATTTTTTTCTGGGGGTGTCTCAACCACCAACCAGAATTGGCATCAAGTAACTTAAACCTCCGTGTTGTCACAGCAGCTCAGTAGATATATGCAGATATTGCAACTGACAAATCAACCATGTAATCAACCACTTTCACAAACAAACCTTGATTGCGCATCCACTCACCAATGATGTTTCCGTTGTTGTTGTTGTTGTTGTTGTTGTTGTTCTTCTTCTTCTTCTTCTTATTTTTCTTCTTCTTATTCTTCTTCTTGTTGTTGTTGTTGTTGTTGTTGCTGCTGAAGTTGGCGATGGTGGTGGTGTTATTATTGTCGCAAGCCGAGTAAATATTCCAAGCTTGCATGGATCATTAGGCTGTACGAGGTAAGGTCCCCCTTAAAGGAACACAGCTGTTTTAGGGGTACCAACTACCCTCGAGCAATGGTACAGATGGCTCCATCCAGCTATCTTCAGCTGGTTTACGGCAAGGGAATGGGCCAGTGTTCCACCTAGCGCAATGTAGCTGAGTGCCACGGGGTATAGTTCCTCATAAGCAGTTGCAATAATCGAGACCTGTGTGCTTGCGGATTCATCATCCCATGTCATGCTGCTAAAAAAGCTGATCGCTCCTTTGATTTCCCAGAATCAGCTTGCCTGACTCATGATCGGCGAATCGCCGAAGAGCCAACAAAAACAGTTGGTCGAGCAAGTGAACTGACCATCATTTGTCGACCTGAATATCAAATTCTTAAGCAAAACAAGGTTAGTTGGCTTTCAGTGATCAACCTACAGCATTGAATCACCATCAAATTGCTGAACCAACCTGCTTAGCTGGGTCCAGCTAGGGAAGGTCTGGGATTCCTTCATGGTGGCTGGAGTTCACACCGTGGTGCCCAGCTGTTTAACGTTGGTCATTGTTGCTTAAGGCTGCTGAAAGTTGATTAAGTTTGGGGAGGTTGGATCAACTTGGCTAAGATTGGCTCGTGTCAGTCAATGGGTTGAGTGGATGATTGCTTCGCCGTATGGCTTGGGTGTGGTTTGGCGCGCTTTGTTGCTTGCCATTACGTGGCGTATCTGGGTATGGAGTCTATCATACAGTGTAATTATAGGCAATAATTGTGATCTCTGCTGCTTAGCAACCATTGTCACCATCCATTGACCATCCTTTCTAACCGCTTGACAATCCAATGTCATCCACAAACAAACCTCTGAGTTTGTTGCAAAAGGCACCAGTGTGTCTATGTTGCAACAATTACCATCACCTAGAAGCGGTGGCACCACTTGATCAAGTAAGGCTTATCAATCCTGGAAACTGGCAAGTGTTGAACCTGTGTTCTACATCACCTGGCTTTAGGTAAAGCTAGGTAGTGCAAAAAACACTTCGCAAAGCTAGCTGCTGGTACTAGGCCTGGTACCAGTACATCTAGCTCGTGTATTTTGGAGCTACCTGGTTGTTGGGGGGATAGGATCATCTTTCATGAGCGGGGAAGACAAGTATTGGCCACTTTGCATTGGCGGCTGGTTGTAGATTCCCTGAGTGTCGCGAAGTTGACCAACCACCAACTTCGTTAAACTGAAAACGCTTTGGTCAGAAAGATGTGAACGAAGGATAACAAGGGCATCAAGAAGTCCATGGTGGAGATGGGTTCTTCACATTGTCCCAGTCACTTTGTGAGGCACCTCGGAGGACTCCTGGATGGCTAAAAACCGGAAGTTCGTCACCTCAGCTGTGGTTAACATCCGGATGTTAATCAATGTGAAACTGACCACCCGAGCCGCGACCGGAACTATGCTTCATCAGCTCATCCCAACAGTGCGTCGGGCTTTCCAGCAAGAAACCACCATCTAGTCCCTTCGTAAGTGACCATGGTGTTGATGGTGATGCATTTAGCTCCCTTCTTGCCCGAAAGGACCATTTTTTGATAGTTTTGCTTGCACCAAGCGGGGAGGCCAAGAACATGGGATGAATCATCTATAGAATGACACACACAAGAAGAGACAGAGCTGTTTGACAATATCATTTTTACATCCTGCAACTATGACCTATGCTGAATCATACCTAGGCAATTAATTCCTGATCAATGTTTCTTAACAACAGGATACCACCTTATATCATCCCATCATACAAAATCATCGGGACCCAAGTTACCTGAGCACATCCACCGCAGGTTTTTATGGATGCCGATAAGAACGGCAATGGGAACTTGTCCAAGGAGGAGTTCGAGAAGGTCACGTGGCCTTCGCTGGTTGGCCCAATGGTTTTGCTGCAAGACATCACCCTGGAACCGAAGAAGCACAGAGGAGGTTGCTGGTTTGATTGACATTTTTTTAACGTTCCCTAGGAATTATTGACAAATGGTCGGTTGACAATCATGTTTTGCAAAGGGGTGGTTCAACCACTAACCAGACAAGTATATGATGCATCATGATTGGCATAATAAGGATAGATTCATAAGATAGTGTTGATAATTATGATAATACGTATACTGCACTTCATTCAATAGTAGAGTGATTCAAGAGTATTCAACACATGTAATATGTATGATAAGATGAAACATTCAACATCACTCAACAGCATGAGAAGTATATCAGGATACACTATCAGGATAAGTGCTCATATACACATGTACAGATTTCATATAATGCAACCGCACAGATTACCATCATCCATGGCATGGACATGCCAGAATCTATTTACCAGGATTTTATGATGTGAAAGGATATAATTAGATTGAAAGGAAGATGGGATGTCTATTGTTGCAAAGATGTCAACACACACGCAGACAAGGGGTATCACTACAATTCAATTGACATGTTCCATGTTTGATCATCTTTGTATTTTTAATCTTGATTGCTTTGTCAAGTTGATTTGAAAATTGCCATCCTTTCACTATGATTGCCTCGGCAACTCAGCGAACTTTGGTCGATCACGCGTGGCTGAGCGTAACCTCCGCAGACAAACAAATCATGATCGACCAGGTCGGTTGTTTGGGTATGTCCAGCTCGCCATGGTGGAAGCTCGAGTACCCAAATTCATAGCCATCATTAACAGGGGAACTTACCGGCTATAGGCTAAAGGGGTACACCATTTGTGGACAGCCCTGTTTCTGTTAACTAGTATGAATCCTGCACATTTCTCAATCGTGGGTTTCTATTGCATTCATGTCTGAGAAACAACTACAACTTCTGCTCATGCTGTGCTCACTGTTATCTCCTCGTGTTAAGCATTGGTAGCCAACCAACCAACCTTCACCAGCCTTAACCAATCTTAGCCAACCTGAACCAACCTGACCAACCTTGACCAACCTTAAGATTATGCTTACTCTAACCTCAACCTTAACCAACCAACTACGCCACGCCGAGCTGCAGCATTCAGGCCATCTACCAGAAGAACTTGTTGGGTCGCTTGCGAAGCGCCGGCATCGACGTGTAGGGACACTCAGCTCAGGATCTCGGAACCGGGAATCACTGGTTGGCGGTGTATATAGAGGTTTATAACCATCAATAGTGGTTAATGATAAGGGGTAATCACCAATAATGATGATGATAATGGTGGAACAACTACAAGTTTATTCTTTCATACTTCCACGACCTTCACGAATCGTTCAACCAATTGGCGATCATTCATCGGTATCACCCATTGATCATCAGTATGATTCATGAATTGTTCATCAGTATCATCGATCGCCAATTGTTTAGTTAAGTATTGGGGCTCTTCACTGTCACTAGTGGCATCAATGAGTCAATAATGATAAACCAATGATTAAGTACTAATGATAAACCAATGATTGGTGATTTCAATTGAAATCGTTCCTGACGATTTCATCACATCACCAATCATTGATTAGATGAGTCAATTCAGTAGTGCCTAATGATAAACTAATGAATCATTAATGGATTTGACTGAAATCAATCATTAGTTGATCATTGGGAACTAAGTGAATTCACTATTGGTGGATTTCAGTCAATCAAAAATGGGGGCTCAACTCATCCGCGGCTCAACGAATCAGGGAGAGCGCTGCGCAACTCTTCGATATCCTGGACATGGATGGCAGTGGCACCCTGGATGGTCTGGGATCCTCAGAGATTTCCGGGGACAGGGCTGAGGCCAGGAGCCAAGGCTATCTGCCTTTAAAGGGAGGTGCGAGCTGCAAGGAGTGGTGTAACCAACTCGATATGGCTATGGGTCAATATTAACCAACCAACCAATGGAGGGTTTACCAATAATAAGGGAAAACAATGGTTAATTATAGGGGAACAAGGGGTACGGGGTTTTGACCCACTGCCATATGGCTGAATGTGATGACTTTAGTGGGGATGTGGTGGTGATGCTGACTTGTGATGTTTTTTCACGAGCTTGATGATGGTTTAGTTCGATGGTTTTCATGAATGTTAGTCATTCTCAAACAACAATGGATAGGGATGGTGAATGATGGATAAACTGTGGTTGATAGGGGGGAAGATTCTCAAGAAAGTAAAGATATTCAGGCAACTCAAATCCAATCTGGGTAGTTAAAAAGGGATATCGATCTTTAACAGCCAAGGCACACTGGCGTAACATCACATGGCATGTGCTGAAGAATCACGGTTCCGGGGAATTTGGAGTGGAATGATCCTTTGAGAATCTGTGTACCCTCTCATCAGTGGTCGTTCACCTTAAGAATCACGTATGCTTGGATTTTTTTAAAGAATGAAAGAAACAATAAATCATTATTGACCATAGAGAGCCATAGATTCCATAGATATCCGGAGTGAAATGACTTATTAACATTGATGAAGGGGCCCCACCTTTTTTGTGAAAGGTGGATTAGGTCATCTAGTAACCACCCAACTGCCGCGGCCGTCTATGAAGCTGTGCAGCGTTGCCTGGTTTTTCTGCATTCCAGCGTTGTTTTGGTGTCATTCGCGGAACAGCTTCCTGAAGTATCTACAACTACGCGGCATGTAGCAGTGAATAAGAGTGAAGAAGGGTTGACATGGGTACTACCTATGCTAATTTATGTTCATAATATTTGGTGAAGAGTGCACTCACACATTGCTGGTTGGTGGTTTCAAACATTTCTTATTTTCCGAAGCGTAATCATTCACAACTGGTTGGTTGAGAAGCATATTTTTCATAGGGGTGGTCCAGCCACCAAACAGATTGTGTGGGATGCCTCCATCTTTGGACGTCAATTTTTCTGCAATTGCAACGTGGGACCCCTTGCCAGGTAACGAGTTTGTGGAAGGAGTGCTCCGATCACGGGGCCCGGCCCAGAACAAGGTGCGAGCGGTCGCGGCACGATCGTGGTGACGGTCATTAATGCTGGTTTTATGCGCTGGTGTTGGAGTAACATGGAGCAACTATGAACAAAATCTATTGTGTTCTCAATGATTGTTCAGAATGAGTTGACTCAACTGGTATTTATGTCAAGAATGGATTATTTGTTGTCAACTATGGTATACTCATGGTGTTTCTACTCCAAATTTGTCTCAATCATCTCCAACTACTACTGATTGGGAAGTGGGTCAAATCCCTGTACCGCTGGTTCCCCCCTGTTAACCATTGTTTTCCCTTATCATTCTTGGTAAACCCTCCATTGGTTGGTTGGTTAACTGCTTGACCCATACCCATTGTGAAGACCCACTGGTGTGTGTGGATTCATGAGAATGCTAATACTTGACAAACAAATTGCATCATGACCAATGTGCGGCTGTCTGCGCTGGGGGCCTTACTCAATGACTTTCGTTTCTTGCTGCGTTTCATCCGTGACAACTGTTATGTTTCACTCATAATTCTTGGCTGTGAATATCCCACATCCCAGCCACATGGCTGCATAAGCTGCTTTACTTCTACGATTCCTTCCCAGAAATTATGGGAAAATCGTCAGGAACTTGGCCCTACGCTTCCAGTTGCCATTATAGTAGGTAACCAGCTGGTGTCTACCATTGTTGTGACTGGGGTTGGTTACCTACTGACTATGGCAACTGGGAGCATAGGGTAGCTCAAGAAAGAACGGCCGGAGGTTCCAAGGCCGAACCCCAGAAGGGTGGTAACCATCAGGGGTTTCCGACCTCGATTTCCTCGTAAACTAAGAAGATTGTGAGTCGCTCATCAGCCAGCATTGCTGCTGATTGTGTTTTCTTATTCCCCACTGTTTATTACTCATTGCCGCACCATCACTTACTTCTGACAACCATTGACAACCATTAAACTCCACAAACCATTAGCAAAACAACATGTTTATCAGCATCGTGGACAAGAATTACAATTGCCAATTTGATTATAAACCAGAATGATAAGCCAAATAGACCAGGATAACCATAGTCCAACCAGCCAACCAACCATATCCACCACATGCACCACATCCACCGCATCCACCGCATCCACCAGCCAACCACCCGCCACCGCACCAACCATTCGCCAGGACTTGGTGGGTCTCCGGTGCGACGTGTGGCGAGCCAACTTGAGCGCACCTCGGAGCTGGGACAACGAGCTCGTGGAGGTTCATCGAATGATGGATGGCTAAGCTGCTCATGGCTCGTTGGTTCATGTAAGTAGATGGGTTAGATATATCTAACTACTACATACTACTACTATTACTGAAGATGAATATGGATATCTGATGATATCTGACTATTGCTATTACTGTAGGTTCATCTAATCTATAGCTAGATGGCTAAGATATATCTAACTAGTGTAGATGAATGTTAGTTGATTGATTTGGATTTGTCAATCTAGACTAGTTATATCTCAGCTTGATGGATCGATATCAACATTTTCAGATAGAGGAATCTATGGATATGATAAGTATATGCGTAGTATAGCCTCCACAAGAATGCTGAATGATAATGTTATCAACCAATCATTATACGGTTGGATATAGCTTGGGAATCAGCCAAGACCTGACAGTAGTTGATTGTGTCTTAGTAGCGTTGTATATCAACATATATATATATATATATGTACACATACATCGGGCTTCTTGAAATAGGGACTCTGTCCAAACTGGATGGTTTATTACCGAGAATGATCACGATAACAGATGAATTTGGGATCCCCGCAGCTATTGAGAAACCATGTGTGTATATATTTTTATATAGATATCTTTATGGATGCATGGATGCATGGATATGCAAATTATGTACCCACTAGGTCACTTCAGCAAGCGTTAAGAGTGCAGCCGTGATGGAGATCCATCTCAATACCGCGATACAGTGGATGGGAGTCTATGAAAAACCCGAGGAGCTTTCAGCGGTTGGTGCGCCATGGTTCATGATAGCGAATGATGGTTGATGGTGTATACTGATTATGGGTTGATTGTGATTAATGAGGATCGATGATGATTGTTGATGGTTTTTGATGGTTGATGATGATTTGATGGTAAGTAGTGGTTAATGATGGTTAACGGTGGATGAGTAGTGATTAATAGTGGTTGATTCTGGATTGATGATGGTTAATGGTTGATTATGGGCCAAATTATGGGTTGATAATGATGATTATTGATGACTAGCGATGGTCAATCATATTGGTAAATGGGTTGGCGATAATGGTTAATAATGGTTAATGGGTTGAGAATGATGGTTCTTCATGATATTGGTTGCTGGGTTGGTACTGATGGTCAATGACGGATGATGGTGGTTAGTGCCTGATCATGGGCGTAATGAATTGTCAACTTCACAGTCATGAGGGCTGGGCTTTCTAATCCCTGCTCCCAAGTGGTGAAGTGCCTGCCAGCCTGCGAATCGGATAACTCTGCAGGTGCCTGACATCAGTCCCTAAAAAAATGGTTCGTTCATTGACAGAAATGATGAATCTTGTTGGGTGATTTGAGGGTATCTGCATCCCTATTCCGCGAAACACCCATGTGGCCTAGGATTTCCTGACTTCCTGGGAACTACTCGCCTCCTAACATCATCGGCCAATCGTCGCAGTTTGGGTTTTAAAACATCCAAGGATGTGCTGGTCCAGGTGGGGTGGAATTTTGCTCTTAATCATTGCAGTGCGATGAAGGCATTTTCGATGACATGCAGACCTTTCAATGGTCGCATTTTTCTCCATTATTCTCCAAGGGTGTGGTATTGTGGAGTTATAGCGCTGCACTGTTTTTTTTCCAATTTCGTAGTCTAGCCATCACCCCTTGCAGCATTGCTATCTTTATGTAATGTTGCGCTACTCTTAATGTTGCGCTACTCTATCCCCTTGCTGAACAAAAACATGATCATTTGGATGGGTACTCATTAATCAGTTCTCCTCGCTATTCCAAGAACAGCAACCCGTGAAGGAAAGTAACAGTTTGGCTCCGCTACATGACAACATGTTTTAAAACCAACTCTTACTCCGTGGCATTTGGAATGTGTGGTGAAGTATGCTTTGTAGGTCTCAATGCCAATCCACCAATTCTTTGTGCCTCAAGGCACTTTCAACGTCATCCATTGCATTCACATCCTCTGGCTAGACAAAACATCACAGCACCCATCCGATTCTACCACGCCCTTGTACAAATAATTGCTCTTGTTCTCACCGACAGAATCCATGAATTGTGGTATTGCTGAACATGATCATGGTTGTTGATATATCTTTGCTATGCTATACATTGTACTAGATATTCCATTTTTTTTTTATGTTGACATGACTTTCTCGTAAATCATTGGTTGGTTGGTTGGTTGGTTGGTTGGTTGGTTGGTTGGTTGGTTGGTTGGTTGGTTGGTTGGTGTTGGTTGGTTCGGTTGGTTGGTTCGGTTGGTTGGTTCGGTTGGTTGGTTCGGTTGGTGCAAAATGGTGCGTGATCGCACTTTGCCATCCGCAGCATGGGGAGCCTCCCCTAAGGTACAAGAAGAGATCCGCCTCGTTAGTCTGTACTTCGAGGCAGGTTCCCCGCCAGCGTCGCAGGTGGTCACTGGATAGCTGGGAATGCCCAGGAAGCTCCGCGGTGACATGTGACGATTCAAGGGCCATGTTTGGACAAAGTGATACTCTCCAGTTATAAATTGAGAGTCAGCAATGCGGGTCATACCATGGGCCTGCTATCCAAATGCAAACTAACATACTTAACCAGAGTTGACAGGCCCTGGGCGCCATCACTTTGACGCGTTTGCATGACCATGCAGCATGGTCAAGCATCGGCCTGGTCGACCGTTAAAGATTATCAAGCGCAGTGTTTGCTATCAAACATGAAACGGTAGTTTAGGTGAAGGATGGAATGACCCATCTACTAAAGATATTGTACCCAAACTCCAACAAGCATTGACTTTCAAGTACTGAGAATTATCAGCTCTGCATCATTGTCAACCATCATCCACTGTCAACCGCGACGAATTGTCTATCATCAGTCACCATCAACCATTGGCCGTTATCAACCTTTGATCATCAGATCATTCACTACTATCAACCACTGATCCATATTGATCCTTGTCGTGATATTCCCTTTTTGACTAAGCAAACCTGATCAACAGTTCACTATGAAATAGGAACCATTATCCACCATTGACCACCTTAAACCACTAATATCAACTCCATTGACCGTTTTACTCAACCATCCATTTGCCTGATGAGCTCCATCAAGCCTCATCAACTCCCATCAACCACCTATTTGTCAAAATAGGGGACCCCCCAAATCATCCACTTTATTAAACCAACCATTTTTTGAGTTTCCCACTTTGAGAAACATCCAAATGAGCGTTTCTCAAAATAGAGGGCCCCCCAAAATGGTTGATTGATGTATTACTTTTAGAAACTAATATGGGATGATTTGGGCCCTAGATTGATAAACATCCATATGGATAATGGGAACCATTGCCATTTGCACCAGGTGGTTGGGATCACACCTGCTGCTATCCCAGCAGATTCGACCGCCACCAGGGTCGATTGCAAGAGACCAGAGAGAAAATGATGAATCTCAAAGAGGCGGCGCCGCGGCCGTGGGTCGTGGCCGAAGCAGCAAAATGGATAGCACGACAGGAGTGGTCAATGATTGGTTTTGACACTGATTGATGAGTTAGTGTTCTTTCTTATTCTTGATACTATATAATGATGATGGTCAAGAGTACTTGTTGAGAAACATACTGTAATCGATAACCCCCTGTGTGCATCTTTCTCTTTATTGTTCCTTGCATACATATTTCCTTGCACTGCATGGGGATTGTGTGATTGGAGAGCAAGCATTTCTCTTGGGTGCAATCGAGCCGCTCTGTATACCATTTCAAATTCAGCAGGGATACTTTGCTGGTGTTGGCATACTGCGACTGCTTATCATGATATCTCAGCAGAGAAATCCAAGATTGACCAACATCATACCATTCTTAAGCATTACTTATTGACCATTATTAATTCCCCATTATTGACCATACTTAACCACCATTCACCAGCCAGTTAATCTTTTCATGGAGAGGGGATGTCTATGTCATTCAACAGGCAGGAGTGCTCCTGATGCAATCAGATCACCCGTCTCTCTCTAGCTTCTCGATGTGTTGCCAGTTTGAGCCTTTGCCATAGACGAACAGAACATAGAGGTTCTCAAAACAGGGGTCCCCCCAAACCATCCAATATTCACCATTTACAGCAATAGCCATCCATAACTAGGGGGTCCCCCATGGCTCGAGAAACCGGCTCGAGAAACCGCAATATGTAAGGCAATTCCACAAAAAGTAAAGCAATTCTATGCAATTCTTTTGCTCCTTAACATCTTGTTTTTTTGTCATATTCTTCAGTGAAACCTATGATGGATCGAAATTGGTCCCGCATTCTTAATCAGATTAACTCCAAGAAGTAGTATCACCTTCTTTAGCGTGAAGTTCAAAGATTGGTTAAGAGAGCAAGCTAGTCGCAGTGAGACAGTAGAAATGCATGATTTACTTCCTTTGGTTGTTTGATATGGCTCAAATGAAAGGTCGTGAGCACCCTTCTCTTGGCTCTTTATTGTACACACGAGGTTGTTAGCTTGCCGGATTATTGTATACAGAGGTTTGGCTGTGATCCAAACTGACTAATTATTTTCATTTTGCCTTCTATCCCAACTGGGATTGTAATCCCACCCCTATCATTATACATTCCCATGATACAGTAGGTATACATCACTTTTGCTTCTATCCCCACTATCCCTATCATCTAATCCTAACTGTATCATTTTCTGCTTTGATGATGGAACGCGGTCGTCCCATTTCAATCCCATCATGAAAAGATGATCCACTGTGTTTGGGTTTCATGATTTGGGTTCGATAAATTCTTGGCCCATGAAGTGGATTTTTTCACCCAATCAGGGCGGCAACCATTGCCAATGATGGTTATACATCAATTGTGGTTGATATCGGTTGATATATTTGGCTTTGGATTCAGTGATGATCATATATCATAAAATGATGATAATGATGGATAAATGATGGTAGAACGGAATGTAATGATGGTTGATGGAGAGAGAACTTGTTGGTGACTTGGCTGTTTGGATATTACAAGGGGCAGCCTCACAACTGCTTCAATTTGCTCCCCTTACGTCGGACTCTTCCGGCAGAAACCCTGCTTGAGGGGGATTGCGAAGGAGCTGGGAGAGTCAAGTAGAAAAGGAGTACGCATCATCACGCTATAGGATGCTACAATAGTGGTTGTTGATTTGGCAGGAGCTTCAATTTTAGGGAGGGGGAAATGATGATCGGAAACTACATAACAATCCGGAGCCTTTCGTCGTCAGCATTGCAATCGCTGTTGACTAGGGGGCCCCCCGGACACAGATACACCTGAACCCAAACACCCTTTGTCTTGAACGATTACCTGTATGAGGTATGTTGCTTTCTCATGCAACATACCTCGCGACTGTAAATGCGTACAAACATATGCATCTAAATGCAACTCGTTAATGCACACCTGTAGCGCGTAGCATTTATTTCTTTTTTTGAACACCTTATTTCAACCAACTAGCCCTGCGATGCGGTGTTTTGTTTTTATTCCACGCATACACAGACACACACACACACACGCACACGCACACACGCACACACGCACACACACGCACACACGCACACACGCACACACGCACACACGCACACACGCACACACGCAC
>VSDK01027146.1:47536-101106 GCA_009767595.1 Symbiodinium kawagutii | reverse complement strand
CACACATGCACACACGCACACACGCCCACACGCGCACACGCGCACACGCACACACGCACACACGCACACACGCACACACGCGCACACGCGCACACGCGCACACGCGCACACACACACACGCACACACGCACACCCGCACACCCGCACACGCACACACGCACACACAACACACGCAACACACATAGACACATACACGCGTAGGCAATCGTCCGCATATACATATTCATACATGGGGGTTTCTCAAAATAGGGGTGCCTCCAAATCATTCTTCGTTTTTAGTTCATAGTAATAAGCCAACCATAGCTTTTGGGGCCATGATTGCAAGAAACCTCCTCCATATATAAGGCAGTTCTAGCATGTACCACAAAATCATACTTGTTTAATCGTTATTGGTAATAAACCATTCATCACTTTAGGGTCCCCTATAGCTTGAGAAACCACCAAATATAGTTGGTATATCCCCAACTCAATTGGCGGTTATTGTCCCCCATCATTAATCGTCAACCAGATGGCTAATACCCATGATTATCCATTATTGCTAGTTGCATTTATATATACATGATCAATATATACATACATACATACATACATACATACATACATACATACATACATACATACATACATACATACATACCTACGTACCTACGTACGTACGTACGTACGTACATACATACATACATACATACATGCATACATGCATACATGCATACATGCATACATGCATACATACATTAGATGATTGCAGTAGAGGTACCCCAATTTCAAAAAACTACTATATATATATATATATATACAGTATATAGTTTCTATATATATATATACATATATTGGTGTTTCTCAAGTCAAAGGGGACCCCAGAAAACATGGAATTCATTCTTCACATATAGCACCAAACCAACGATAACTTTTGGGGTTCCCTGTAGCGTGAGAAACATCCATAAATATGTTGTTTAGCCATTATTGTTGGTGATTCTCTCCTTTTATCAACCATCATTAACCCATATTAAGCATAGTTGACAATAAAATCATATCTCCTTTTATCAATTATCACTAACCAATATATTGACCTTTTATAGTTAACAACATTTTTTAACCAACATAGTTAAACATATTATCCCCAATATGAACCTATATATGGGGTGTATTAACCAATGTAGTTAACCATAGAAAACTGCAGTAAAAACCCTACAAAGCCAACATCCCAAACTCACCAGTCCAGGTCGCCGGCCCCGTGTTGCAGCGAGCTGCAGAGGACGGGGTGTCGCCCGTCCACGGTGAAACGTTGCGTTGACACGTTGCGGTGACACGTTGTCCAGTTTGATCCACCATTTTGGACGGAAAAATCCGCAAGCACGTGGCTATTGAAGCGCCATTTTCTTTTTTTGGGATACATTCGAAAATATGAAGTAAGAGGAAGGGCATGGGCCACATCAAGCTGCTAGGTTGAAGCGGTTGGAGCAACATGTGTTTATAAGAAGTTGCATTAAGCCCAGGTCCCAGGCCATGGGTGAAGAATTCGTAGCCATAGTGGCCAAGCGGGATTACACTCCACCGTTTTGGGTGCCAGGCGGCCAGGTGTCACTCGCCAGGTTCTTGGTCCATTGTTGGTGCCTATTATGGGTGCTTCTTAGGCGTCTAGTCACCAACATCAATCATTCACCAATGATAGTTTTGAATATTTTTGAATTGATGTTGGTAAATAGTTGAGTTGGTGACTCAAAAACAACACCATCAATAATATGGTTCCTGAATCATAGTATAGTTGCTCGTCAATCATTCTTAGTGTTGTGAATCCTCGTGTACCTGCGACTTTCCGGGGTACCCAGCTGACTCGGTTTTGTTCTCCCGTTCTCATGGATGTGGTGCGTGTGCGCGAAAAAGGTCATAGATGGATTTGTTTCAGATACCCTTTGTTAGTCGGGAACAGGACTTTTGCATATCTGAATGATTTTTTATGGAAATGTAAAAAACCTGTTATTGTTGAACAGCAACACGGTAAAGAGTTTTTTCATGATTACGATTCTGGCACAGTAAGTTCCTACAGACAAGATATTATTGACAATTGTTTCTACGTAAAATTATGGTAATGTCATTGAGAGCTTTCAGAGTGGCAAGTAATCCGAAGTGCCTCAAAACTGTGGAAATCAATGATGACCGATATCTTTTCATGTGGCACTTTGCACCAATAACGAACAACCACGCACAGTGACCATAGCAATGTCCAGAGGCCAGCCATGACCAACATGCAGAACCAAGTCTGGCAGCCTGCCATTTTTCAGCTGTGGGGACCAGCGTTTCAGCTCACCTGGATGCCAGGAAGTACGCAAGAAACCAGTGCACTGGACTGCAGACAGTGGTACCAGGATTTTCCAAGAATGTTTGAGAACCATTGACAACCTCAGTGGTGAGCTTTCCCCAGCACCCTTTGGAACCTGACATTGCTCTTCGCAGATCTCCAAAAAAAACATGGCTAATGGAGTTGTGGTTCGGTACATCGGTATATATGTGATCTTGGTTAAAGTTGCCGCCAGCCAGCGATCAAATGAGATCCAGTTTTTGGAGTCAAACGCAATCGCCCCTGGGTATTTGTGGTTCGAGTTCACTATTTGGGCGGGAAGCTGCGAGCGAGTTTCAGCCATCCAGTTGACAGAAAAGCAAGCAACTTGCAGTCAGGGAGGCCGCGGAAAGCAATCCAGGTCCATATTGCAACAACAACACCAACAACAGAACCTCCATCACCACCACCACCACCACCACCGACGACAACAACAACAACGACAACCACAACAACAACAACAACAACAACAACGACAACAACAACAACAACAACAACAACAACAACAACAACAACAACAACAACACTTCGGTATGTAACTCCGGGCAACATTTGGTTCCATTTCCAGCTGGCACTAAGGATCTCAAGAAGAAGCGCCCCAGCCATGGTGCGGTGCACCTGGGCATGGAATCCACGGAAGACCATGATGAGAGCCTCGTACCTCAACTGCATCCGATTCCACCAGGGTTGGGGAAGGCACAGCAACAGCCTCAACAGCCACGACAGCAGGCAAGACCGAAAAGTTACACCTGAAACCGCCTGAAACCGCGTTGCAAAGCAAATTTCGGGAAGCTAACAAAAGCCATGCCCAAAATGTATCATTGACCAATTCCAACCCTGAAGGGTTGTACACTTGTGTTTTTGTAGACCAAGCACTTGAAACGACAAGACTGCAGTAGACTGCAGGCTGCTCTCGGAGTGACATCCTTCGGGTCAAACCCAAATCCCAAAAACTGCGAAAGCAAAGCTCTCCTGTGACGTGGAGAATCTTAACTCGCAATTGTGGGAGCCACTGAGTCTAATTGGAAACGACATTAAACCCGCCCGATCTATGCGCGTTGCAGCTTTGATGTGGAAGTTCAATCCTGAAGCCGTCCTGTACAGCGCGAAGTTGAATCACTAAGGGGGAAGCCTTCTTTGCGGTTGCAAATCAGACCTTACCCACAAAATCTAAAAGCGTTTCATTTTGTGTTTCAGCTCGAGGGAGCAATTTTGGGATGGCAGTCTTGAAGTACAGCAGAGTAGTAGGTATCACTGCAACTCCCCGCCCCAAATGTATCATTTTTATTTTTTGCCAAAGTTGCCACTTGGGTGCTGTGTACTTTTCGTACAACCCACATAGAATACAAGTTTAGACGCATCGTAATGTATCTATACATGTACATTTGTCCATGTCCATTCTCACGTCAGGGCACAACATGGGCATCTGCATACTTATGTACAGGAAGTAATCAAGTAGGTAATTAAGCTTAGTCATCAAAGAGGGGCAACCGTTGAGGTATTGTTGGTGGTGCAACTATGTTGTCACCAAGGGGTTTGAGAACCGGTGTGTTTTAAACTAGCTAGTGCTTTTTGTTAGTTGGTTCCTGTATCACAACCCCCCAGGATGATTCAGTATGCATTTTTTAATGCATTTTCGACTGTTTGACCATATCAACCATCATTGTTTTCGACCATCATTGTTTTAAACCACAACCATCAACAAATTTCATAAACCATGATAGACTGCCATTGATAATCACGGCAAGCATTATCAATCACTACTAGCTACTAGCATCACACAACAATGATGGTGACTGAAACCACTGTCAACTATGCCCAGTACAATAGTCTGATTCTTAACAAACATGATTAAGCAGGTGGCTCATAGGAATATTCAAGGTTGTTGTTACCAACAACTGTCAAACCAGTGAATTGTTGGTTCTCAAGGTTGTTGGTTATCAAGATTGTTGGATAACAAACCATGGTTTTAATTGCCAAAACCAGTGCTCAACCATTGGTTTTAACCATTGCTCCTGGCGGGCGCCTCTCCCGTCCAGATGTCCATTGGCGGGCGCCCCTCGGAAAAATCCGCGAACGCCTCTCTTTTCAGCCGCTTGGTGGCTGTCGCCGGGGTGGGAACCACAGTCAGACAGCCATGAATCAGCAGGTTCTAGGGGAGAAATCCTGGGTTCTTGATGGCAAAAACCAGCTGATGAACCATGGTAAACCAGCTGGTTGCTCGTCAACACCATGGTAAATCAGCCAACAAAAGGAAAATGATGGTGAATGATTACACAAGTATGAAAGATTCTAGGGCCTCTAGGGGATACCAATTATGAGGAATATCATTGCTAACGATGGTTATATGATGCTTAGTTACGCCTACCGGTCTAGCCGAAGGCTGAACTAACCTCAGTCGCTAGCAAAAAGTGGCGATTCAGCAAAAGATATGGACTGGTTGGTGGTTTGATTGACATTTTGTCTCTTGTTCATAGTTAATAAGGGCGCGTTTTTTATTTTCCCCAGTAATTTTCAATAAACGGTTGGTTGACAAGCATTTTTTTGTCCTAGGGGTTGAAACCACCAACTGGTTGAGAGTGTATGGATCCACCATTGGTTGGCTGATCAATTAGAAAAGACGGACCACACTAATCAGGAAATATCAGGAACGTATGACATGAATGAATAGATCCTATTGTAGAGAACCAACACAAGTGATTCGCTTGTAGGCTTGTTGGGTGTAAGCCTACAATGTTGGTCATCAGTGAATTGTATAATAGCTACAGCTCTCGTTAAAGCTGTGCACAGTTTGAGCTCAGTTTTTGTAAGGTTTCTAAGCACCAAAAACCGAATGACTTTGATATTTGTTGGGTATTTTGGGATGCCCGCTGTTTATTCAAAGCCCCCTTTTTTGTGCAAGAAATGCCTGTTCAATAGACGGCGACCATGTTGATCCTCCAAGGAGTAGCTGTTTATTGTGCAGGGTGTATTGGTTGAGCCATGGGTGATGGGGACAACAAACAGGTCACTGCTTCACAAGCTAACACTTGGTTTATCTATGCTGGTTGGTGGTTTCAAACATCTTTAATTCTCCCTAGTATTCATTAACGAATGGTTGGTTGACCAAGGGTTTTCAAAGGGGTTGTAACCACCAACCAGTATGTTTATGTTCACCAACTGTTGTTGATTTGCATATCCACTAACGGTTCTTGCAGGTCTCCAAACGATGTCTGCAACAACCTGGGATGAGTGATCCCCTGACGATGTGACGGTCAATGAACAAGAGATTTGCTATCAAGAATATCTGGTGGCTTCTCAAGAAAAGGGGTATCCCGAAATCATCCACTGTATTAACATTTATCAATTATTTGCAGTAATAAACCATCCATTTGGGGTCTCCTATTTTAAGACCCCCTCATATCTGTGAATAATCATCATATGTGGTAGGTATATTCCTACCATAGGACTCATCGAAAAGCCGAAAGCATGATCTCCAGATGCGAAAGGTGTCAAATGTTTGGGCCAGCAGCAGGCGATGTTTTTTGAATAATGATTCTCAAGGTACTGGAGGCATGTTTGGCAATTGATTTTCTATATTTGCCGTACTGCATTTGTTTGGAACGTGTATGTACTGTTGTGGACATGGCTTGGCTTTTTATGTTCAGCCCATTTCTTCGAGATGCATTGGCTGAGGTGTTGCTCAACTGCTGGTCATATTTTTACACATAAATATTCATGTTCCCATTGCCAGATTTGGCTTATGATCCCTCTCTTACTTTACAGTTGTATTTCTAGTCATGGGCACATCAATGTATGTGCAAGCTAGATCCGTAGGTTTTAAACCACGCTGTGATCATATCTACCATAGCTGGAGTTGCCCAACAGCTCTGATCGCATAGCTAAACCTCTTCTTTGATGCTGGGGATCATCGTTTCGATCCTATCCTTGGGGGGTGAGACAGTGGCTGAACAGCAGTTGATGTGGTAAGCTTCATCGCATGTATTTGAAGCAAGATTTCCTGGAATTTGCAATTTCTAAAATAAGTGTAGCGAGATATAGTTATAGGTATATATGTATATATAAATGGTATGTATACATATATAGATATACATCCATGAGGTCATCCATGTATTTGTTTTCCCCTTCTTTCCTTGAACTTGGATGTAGGATCATCTATCCAGTATATATGGTGGTTTCTCCAAACAAGGGACTTCCCAAATCATTGTTCATCAATTAATCATTTAGTTGGTACATCCCCTACAGCTATAAAATGGCTATTCTCCTCTAATTATCATCCATTATGAATGGTTCTGAAACGGGGATGCTTATATTCTTAACCTTTTATTAACCATCTTTCCTGGTAGTTGTAAACAAACCCTATTATGGCTTGAGAAACCACCATACATCTTTACTGGTAGTTATAAACCAACCCTATTCTGGCTTGAGAAACCACCATGTCCTTGTGCATCACTGCATGTACCGAGGTGCACCTCTTTCGCCGTTGAGACCACCCGGTTCTGCCTCCTGAGAGCTGTTGGTCGCCTGTGGCTGAGCTTTGACTATCGATGCGGTAGCAAGCAGCGACGGCTGTGATCATGAACTACCTGGTATAATTGTAGCTATAGTTGTATGTATAAATTGTAGCTACAGTGGTATCATTTTATAGTAGCTATAGTTGTACTAATAGTTATAGCATTCTGCAGTTGTATAGCTATAGTTGTAGCTTACGATGCAACCGCCACCATAGTTGTAGCTATGAGAGCTACGACTAGGATCGCTCAATTGATGACAGACGACTGTAGTTGCAGCCAGAGGCATTTACGATCGCTGAGTCATGGATGATCGCTCTTGCTACAGGAGCAACAGTCGTAATGATCATAACAAGTACTAGGATAGAGAGAACTCACAATAGCTATTGCCTATCACGAGTGCTGATCATTAGAAAAGTTTCTCGAGAATAGCTGTAGTCAAAGGAGGTATAGTCACCATGATTCTTATGATAGCTTTAGCTTTTGTCGATCAAATCAAGCTGTAATAGCTATTGACTATCAGCGTTTCTGATCATTAGAACAGTTCTCGAGAGTACATGTACTTAGAATAGCTATAGTCATCATGATCCTTATCATAGCTATAGCTTTTGCTGATCAACTCTAGCTGTAGTAGCTATTGACGCTGACACTGATAATGCTCATCACTGCTATTGCTCACCCTGGTCAGTCAACAGTGAAGAACAGAACCATTGATCATTGACACTGCTGATTGGTATAGCTGATCCTTGGCGTATAGTACTTTGTGGATTGGATCTACCAAGGTACGTAGTAGGTCCATGTGACCCAAGGTTCAGTGGTATCCGCTGCCAGATTGTTGCTGGTGATGAGCTTCTGGGCTTGCAGTTTTTTCCAAATTTGATGCTTCCTCTTTAAAAGCAACACCGATTTCACGTACCACAAGCATAAGCTGGTGTAACCACTGGTGTAACAGCTGAAGTTGGTATTGGCTGCAGCCACGTGTACGAACAAGTCTGAAGGGCATGTGTGGTCAGAGTTTGCCGTCATTCAATTCTGTGCGTGCGGCGTTTTTCCAACTGTGCGCTGGGGGGTGGACGCCTTCGGAGTTGATTGTGAGCAGTCGAAGTACCAGTAGATAGCCACAGCTTTCAACGGAAGTGACAATTGTTCTGGTTTGCCCACATCGTCACATTATTTATACATCTGGCTGATTAGCTCACCATCAGAATCGGAATGACCTGCCCAGAACATGGTCATGTGATGTTTCTCGGCAAAGGATATGCTCAATTTCCAAGTCTCCATCATCATGTGCTGGTTTGTCCGCAACCAGTGAAGGGCCCCCCAAGTTAGTGTCTGGCTTTCCACTGGATTTGGCCATTTTTCAGTCGGTTGGGACCCAGTTGGGCGGAAAATTTAGGGACAACTCAGTCATTCTGTGACCTTCCAAGATTGAACAGAATAGCATTGTTCATTTACCCATTGCCTGCCGATTGTTGGCGACGATTGCTTCTGACTGTTTGTTGTCAGCAACAGTTCTTAACCATATGAACACTCACCACCATGAACCATCATTGACCATTGCTGATCACTAGCGGCCATGATCAATTGGCCATGGCAAGCCACTACTGCTGTCACTAAGTATTGCTATGGTCCCGACCTTCCGATAACCTTATTGGATTAAAAGTCACTTGCTGCCTCCTGACCTACTGGTTTCATGATTGACCACCACTAACCCGATTAACCTATATTAGTCAAATTTAATTATATAACTATATAACCGATATTACGCTTACTGGTCCCCAAATGGATGACCTTGAATTTCCATCCCTAGCGCTGAGTTTCGGGCAAAGCCCGGTCTGGACGCTGCGCAGCGAACCTCCGTGGAGAGCATTCAACGGACATGTGAAGGGAGGGATGTGTGATTGCTATGGAGGGCTCCAACCATAAACAAAGAGTTTCAATGA
Source organism: Symbiodinium kawagutii (assembly GCA_009767595.1). Taxonomy (NCBI): domain Eukaryota; class Dinophyceae; order Suessiales; family Symbiodiniaceae; genus Symbiodinium; species Symbiodinium kawagutii. The sequence goes on along the minus strand of VSDK01027146.1, from coordinate 92,314 downwards.
GTTTAATTACTATATGGTTGGACAATTGTTTTAATTAAAAGTAGTTTAATTACTATAAACAATCATAATTTTAATTACTATAGTTTATCAGAAGATACTATTATATGATTGAACAAATACTATTATAGTTGAAAGGGCATTCAGATAGTAGACACAATTACTACCGCGAATGCTACAGCGGGATGTTTCTACTATCTGAATGCTACACTGGAATGTTTCATGATATTGACTTGGCTATATTGGCAATGGTGCAATTTGATGGTTGATGATTTAGACGGTTGATCGAAAGATCTGGTGGGATTCTTCTATTTCATTAAATGTGTGGGGACTCATCCGGTTCGAAATGCCTGAAGATTACCCGTTGCTTGGCATGGAATTGACATCACAGATCCCAAAGCCATCAAGACTTGGAGGACCTGTGTGTGTGTGTGCAGGCAAACGTGTGGTATTTGTTGCCAAACGGCTATGGGTCAATATTAACCATCAGTAGTAGGGGATCTTGTCCAACAAACTCATAGGGAAAACAATGGTTAATGATGGAGAACCAGGGGTACGGGGTTTTGACTCACAGCCATATCAACTCCGACGTCCACACATAATATTCAAAAGTGCATTTGCATTCCCGGATCTTATGATAATTTTCAAATCTCCTTTTACATAGTGAAATCTCTCAACTCACGTACCAATGAGATATCGCATACACCAACGACCCATCAACAAAGGACCGCGGCTGTGTTGCTGCACATCGAAGGTTTGAATCACGAAGAATTGTCGACGCGGCGAAGCCGCACCGAAGCAAATGCAGAAAGGGATCTCTGCACAGGGCTCGGGAAAACAAAGTCAAGAGGAATATATGTTACTAACAGCAAGAATCCCAATACTATCACTTGCAAACATTGATATCAGTTAGTGACTATCTATAAGAATACAAATGGATCTCGAACAGCAAGATTCTCTACGAACAACCTTTTGTATTCTTGGACAATCTTGCCAGTAACTATCGCAATACTCAAGGACTATACATTGCCAACAACTGTTGGAAGATACATTGCAACTGTATTGCAAATAAAAGAAGTCAACAGTTGAGGAAGATAGATTGCTAACACGTATTGGCAATGGTAGATCTATATTGATAAAACACCAGTGCTTTTGCCACAAATAGCTGGTGATGTACCATGAACTATTGGAGGTTTGTTGGTATATGGATCTATCATGCATGGCCAAAATCTGCAAAAATGAGTAATTACAGTATATCAGGGACACTGTAATCGCAGATTATACAAATGATTGCTCACACGACGACCATCAGGAAACTACCTGGCATGAGTGTCGTGTCTTTCTGGGCAAGCTACGGTACAGGTACACTTATGCAGTTTGAGTGGAACTCATTTAATATAGCACAAAATGTGTAATTATGGTAATTGGTATACTTTGATTTGGAATCAAAAGGGGATTAAAATGGTCTATGCAACGACAAGGCGGATTATTCGAGCAACTGATGAGACCTATGGCTAATATTCATGGTTGCCAGCCGAAAAATTTGGGTTCGTCATCGGTCAACTACATGAAGCATCAGTGGCAATGACCGATGACCGATCAACTACATGAAGCAAATATGGATCAGGGCTCTAGGTTTACAGCACCACAACCAGGCTCAAACCAGGGGATGGGTCATCCCTGGTCATCCCCCAAGGGATCCAGGTAGCTCCAACCACAGCTGTTACCCCAACCAGGCTCCTAGGCTGTGGCTCCAGGATTCACGGGTCATCCCTGGTCTAAGCAGTCGCCCAGTGGTGCCGGCCCAGCAGCATCCCTTGAAAGTGGAGCGACCCGCTGCCCTGGTTGGAGGAACGTGGATGGTTTCGATCTGTGGGATACCTCGATGTGATGCCGTCGAGATGAAGATATAGCTAGCCTATATGTAAGCTATAGAAAAAAGTTGAGGGACTATTCATGTGGATCCCATCACTTGAGTTCCTCCTCCAGTTGTGCCACATGGTAAGGGTCGCGCTTCTACGGGTGAATTCCCCATGGCAGCGTCGCTTGATGCGGGGCAAAAAGGCAGAGTTTTTGGGAGCCTAGAGACTTGGCAATGGCTGATAGAGTCTTCTCATTGTGGAGGGTTGTCATACCATGGGTCGGAACAAAGGACCATAGCCATGGGACAATGTGAGCTACATCACCGAACACAAAAGCTGTTTGATGATGGGTGGACCTACAGTTTCTCGTACCTGATTTTTGGCTGGGTGGATAGTTTGATGCTCACTCGGTGTGCGAGTTAGTTCGTTTGTAGGCGGGACATTGGGACGTTTGGGCAGGTTGTGATGGTTGATGTTACAACCGAATATGCTGATTATCAACCCATGATCATCATATAACTAGCGTTACTAGTGATGCACATGATTCCCATGGTTGATGTTAACCCATGATCATTAACCCCTTTTCTAACGTCTACAATTGCTGATTGAACAAGGACAACCGCCGCAGATCATTTCCTCCTATGGTTGGGACCAGAAAACCTGCTACCAAGGCTTTGTCCAGGTTCATGGTGGTACCACCAGCTACTCGGTACCTACTGACTTCATCCAAGTTCCTATAGGCATTCATAGGGCAATCATTGGAGTTGGAGGCTCCATTTTTGGACGACTGGGAACCAGTCCGGGAACCACACCGACTGCACCACACCGTGACTTCGTGCCGTGCAAACGGCGCAGGCCTTGGGGAATCTCTATGAGTACTTTCTGAAGCGCAACGGCAAGAGGCTGGGCGCGCGCAAGGATTTTTTTCGTTCGAAAAACTCGTGGTCTGTCGGACCAACAAGTGGGTAGGTGAACAACCCAAGCACTAGACCAGTTCGGTCACTTTTGATGTGAACAGCCAATTCATTTGGGTCTTGACCCACAGGCACCTGGGAATCGTTTCATGGCAAGATAATCTGATGACAGCTGATGTCAATAGAGGATGTGATCAAGACTGAGGACAATATATGGGGATTTCTTAGGTTTCTTAAAATAGCGGACCCCGAGAATGGTTGGTTTACTAGCGGTACTGATTAATGTTGGATGAATCAGGGGGTCCCCTATTTTGAGAAACCACCATACCGACAATCATGGATTAGAGTGGGGGGAAATATCCATGGCAATACTTGGAGCAACTCTTCAGAGCTTCGAACAGATTAGCAGAAATGCTCTGCTTGAGCTTCTGCTTGAGTTGGTTCGTGGCCAGACCTCCAGTGTTTCTTATTGTCGATTATTGTGATTTGTTTTGTTTATTATTTGTGAAGTATTCGCTTTTATTTGTGTTGACTATTGCCCGTTATTTTCGTATTGTCATTATTGTTTAGTTTTGTTGAGTTGTGTTGGATCGTCATTGCTAGCGGGCCTCAATAGCGAGCACGTGACATCAAGATCATTACACATCATCAATTTTTAGACCCTTCCCCGTACACCAGTGCCTATCTTCCTAGATGACCCCGTTTTATCAGCTGTCGATAACTGTCGTTAGTCAATATTGACCATCACCCTCGTTGACCATGACAGGCAATTCTTCATTATATCATGTCACTTTCTATCACCAATCATTCTCAAGCAATACAACTTATGTTAGCAATCATCGACACCCAGCAGACGCTGTTTGAAAAAAGTCATGAACAAACGTTAGCTATGATGACCCAACATTAGCCGCAGCCGCATCAGCCATCACGAACAGTCATTCACAATCATTCACCATTCACCAGAGATGGTATCCCTATGATTGTTGGTCAACCCATGGCATGAACCTACTGTTGCTGTCTATTGCCCCCTACATATTTGCCATAAAAACCACCAACCACTAAGAAGCCATCACACTTAGTCATCACTAACCATGAGTCAACCGTCTCTAACCATCACGAACCATCACCAGCCATCAGTTGACAGCTGGAAGCGCTTACCACAGCTCCAGGTTAACCGTCCTGGGCGCCACCAGTGGAGACACTGGCGGCGCAGCCATCTACGGCATGAGGGGAAAGGAATCGCAGCCTCCCGAGCCTCTGGGTGACTGCTGAAACTTCCAGATTTATTCAAACAAGTCGGATTTTTTGGAATCGAAAAAAGCAACTATGAGTCTATTTTTGGTAATTACACTCGAAGAACGCTATGGTTTTTTAATGGCAGATATAGTGTGTAGTTATTCATGCTGTATCATGGTCTACTGATGGTTTATCAATTGCAGATCAGTTCAATACTTGGAGGCAGGATCAGATGTTATGGCTGTTGTACAAGCTGGTTTGTGATCACATTCTATCATGATCATGCTGAGTTTGGACCTGTCTTCACATGTCTTCACGGTTGTCTATATGTATTTTTTTTCGATCAATAGACTCGCTATTTGCCACCAATAGCCATCTTTAGCAAGTATACTCTTTAACAGTTAGTTACCATGAATTAGCTACTCATTAACTACTGGTTGAAGATGATTAGCTACTAATTGACCATTGATTGACGATTCAATCAACCATTGATTAGCCATTGATTAGCTACTAATTAGCCATTCATCAAGCATTCATTCACCACTATCTGGTAGTTTGCCATTCACTAATAACCATTGATTAATCACTGTTAATGACCATCTTTACAAATGTTCGTTACCAGTGATTAATCATTGATCAACCACTAAGAACCATTGATTAACACCACTAATAACCATTGATCAACCAGTAATAACTATTGATTAATGACCACTATGACCACTAATAACCATTGATCAACCAGTAATAACTATTGATTAATGACCACTATGACCACTAATAACCATTGATCAACCAGTAATAACTATTGATTAATGACCACTATGACCACTAATAACCATTGATCAACCAGTAATAACTATTGATTACTGACCACTAATAACCACTGATTAGTGGTCACCTGTCATATCAACATCACTTAATGACCACTAATAACCATTGATTACCCATTCATCAACCACAAGTTCATTGATGACCGATGGTTCCCATGTCTCCAGGAGAACGTGGACTGCTTCATCCTCTTCCCAGAGGGCCGTGCCGGGCACTCGGGGCGGCACCGGGTGTCGCCTAGCAGTCAGGGGAGCAGGGTGATAGCAGGTGGTTAGTCACCACAGGGTGATAGCAGGTTGTTTAGTCGCACTTGTAAACTGTATTTACTGACTAATTAGAACCTGTAAACTGTATTAGAGTGCATATTTTGGTTAGTCACCGCAGGGTGGTAGCAGAATTACTTCTAATCAATGCACTCGTAAACGGTATTCACTGACCCCGCTAGGTGGGATGATCTAGGGGGTGCGCAGCACCCCAACATGGTCATTTCATTTGCGGAAACTCGGATTTGTTAGGGTGCTACAGCAAAACATTCAACATGCCAAGTTAGGATTCTTAGTCGCAGTATAGATGACTGCACAGTTCTATTGCTTGACCAACTGGCTAATCAGCACCAGAGGGTTACACAAAGGTTTTCACCGGAGATTAACTGCTTGTGGGCTTCACTTTGACAACCAAAATAAACATAACATTTTATGCCGATCCAAGGGTCACTCATTTCAGCAAACACATACAGACCCTTGCCCATTCAGGGTGGTAACACAGGTGAATGAGCTAAGACGATACACTTCATCAATTTTTCAGTGACATCTATCGCCCCTCGAGCCAGCGCACACACACGGGCACATTTGTGTTTTTATTTGTGTGTGTATACGTATCTAGGATTTATGTTGAAAAATAATCAAGCACATTTGTGTTTGGCAAAGTACGTAGATCATACAAACTAAAACCCAAAATTAATTAGTAGATAAACTATCGTAAACTGGTTGATGGTTGATAACTATTGCTTGTTAGTCCTCTTCACCATCACCACCCATGGGTGCAGATCCAAGGCTCATAAGCAGTACCCAACTGGTGGAGCACCACCGGGTCACCCAAAGATCCATTGCCCCCGGGAAAACCATGGAGGTTCTCAAGCCGTAGGGAACCCCAAGCAATGATTAGTTAATTACTCTAAATGAATAAGATTGGATGATTTGGGGGTACCCTTATTTTGAGAAACCGCTACATGGAAGACCATAACAAGCACAACACTTATTCAAGAGACCCGCCAAGATAGCATCACAGTCTGCAATATGAGGCAGGTGCGCCAGAGTAGCTGGGATGGTAAATTTCCTAGCGAAGTAGCATAAAAGCAGGATCCACGTCGCAAATCTTCACGAGACTAGACTGCGAAGCATTCAAACGCACCTGCCTCAAAAGCACTGTGTTTCTTCGGTGCCTCTCGGGAGGTCGGGTCTGGTGCTCGTTGTTACGCCCCCAGGTCTCACATATTCAGCAGCAGCAGATGACCAGCGTTTTGGTGCGAAAGGGCGGGGTTCGGCCACGCCTTGTGGAACCCCATTGGTGATGGTGAACCATGGTTGTCTACAAGGTGGGCCCAGTTCACCAGCTTTAGCCGTTGGATTAAAACTGATTATGGCAGATATAACATGACATGATACAACTATATAGTTAAACGGCCCTATAAACCAAGTCAGAATTGGGGGCCCCACCTTGTACATTGGTTAAGGTGAAAAATGGTGAATGACAATGGCATGGTTGAGAAATCTTTAGGATGGTTAAATGCAAATACTTCCTATATAAATCGATATGTGTCACATATAGATATATGGGAGTCGCGCAAAAGCTCTGTAAGGAGTTTGGCTTTCGATGGCCTTTTGTGTCATGAATCCACGGTCCGCGATTTTTTTCGAATTCGCGAAAGATTCTTTTTCTGGCGCCAGTTTTGGCAAAAGTTGTTTCAGTGCCAAAATTTTGGAGTGCTACAGGTTTCTTCTGGAAAGATAAATTCAAGATAATGCAAGCCCTCATGGATTCCCAACGTTTTGATTTTTTTTGCCAAAAGTTGGCAAAAGTTTCGCGAAGGGTGTGGTGAAAGAAAGGATAGCAAAGCGTACCCTCCTAGTAAGCGAAAACTGTTCGGGGAGATCCTGAGATGGACAGATGAGATGTGTGAAGAAAAGGTGAGCAAAGGCACAAGCACTGCCAAGTTGTAGTCTGACTGCCAAGCCAACACATTGTTCCCCATGGCTGACCTACCTGCTTCTAGCATGCATAGCAATACAAAATTTAAGTCGCAGAAGTTAAACGTGGAGATTGCGAAAGATTTGCAAAAGATTTGTTTTGGCGAAGATGGCCACTCCCGGACCAAAGAACTTAGAACGAAACCCATTTGCACATACCATTATTTACACACAGCTGGGTCAAAAGTATGCAAAGATAAAGTGGATATGTGTAGATGTATGTGTTTAAATACGCTATTCTGTACATTTTTTATTCATGCATATGCATCCGTCTTTGTATTTACATTTGCCACAATCAGGACGAGGGACGGCTAGACAGCAACTGGCTGTTCCCGCGCCATTCTGAAGTTGGGGCGCCAACAGCTGCTGCTCAAGCTGCTCAAGTCGTTGTGCCCGCTGGCCTGAGCATACCCTGCCCATTGGTCCATTGGTCAACAACCTACTTGGTAGTATTCAAGGTGGTTCGCAATCTAGAATGTCATCAATCAATGCCGCTTAGTTGATCATGAGAAGGAAGATGACCCTCGACAATGCTCAAAGGCTTCTGATTTGGGTTCATCGGTGCAGGATTTCTTCCAACAGTCGTTTGACCCACGCCGCCACAATGCCCATACAGTTACAATCATGTATGTGTGCGTATAGATATGAACTTGCATATGTCGATATACACGGCTAATTGCTCTGGTTTGCCTGAACTCAGAAGACTTGCCCAGAAGTTAGTCCTGTCAGATGCTCAAAATCCTGCGCCGGCCATTTTTTGAACTAAGAACTCAAAACCTAAACCTTGACCCTAGAGGCCTAGGCATTGAAAACAATCCAAAACATACAGTATTTTGTGCATCAGTAATCCTATTTGTATCAAGAAAGTATTGTTAGCAATGCAGGAAAAACTCGGGAATGAAGAAATGGAAGGAAGGAAGGAAGGAAGGAAGGAAAGGAGGGACGGACGGATGGACGGACGGACGGACTGAAGGAAGCAACAAACAAGGATGGAAGGAAGGAAAAAAGGAAACAGAAAACACGTACAGTAAGGCCAAAATGATTGCAAAAAGGGTGGAAAATACAAGGTGGGGCAAGGTACCCTCACTACATTTCTTGTTGAGTCTACTCCCATGGTTTTGTGTCAAGTTTTTTTATCAACCCGGAACATGTTTTTTGCTGATGTACATGTTTTCTTGATCCTCAACCCAATCCTAAACACCCCTAAAACTTAAATGACCTAAAACTCTATTGACCCTACATCTCTGCCTGTAGCCAGTCCTTTCACAAATTCAATCACTTCTAGTTAACAGGAAGAGCCACATCCAGCAAAGGCCAGGAATTGCGCATACATATGTATTGTTTCTCTAAACCTATGCATCCAAGGTATCTATCGATTCCTCTCCTGGATCTTGCGCAAGCGCTTGGAGCCCGCTGCCAGGATGACAATGTGCATTGCGTGGCCATCAAGGGAACCTTCGACGATTGCCAGGACATCGTCAAGGACTGTGATACCTTGGATCCCAGCGCTGATGGCTAGGACAACTCGGGGATGATGAGGGGTAACCCATGAGTAATTGGGGGATATCTAGGGTATAAGTCTAGGGTATCAGTAGGATAATTGCACTTGTGACAACAAGGATAACTAGGGCAACAATCTGATTGTTCCAGAACTAGGCTTATGACCTACTTGATGCTAGCCATCGCCCAGGGAGAAGAACCAAGGGGCTAATTTCTCAATCAGAAGGGATGAGCGGGATGAGCTGCAGATGCTGGCAGGTACAGCAAAGAACCTTGCTGGAAAAACAACCATACAGATTCGGGGCACTTGGAGAGTGTTCATTATATTAGGATGGTGCGTCCTTTTTTTCTGCTGTTTCCTGTCACGTTGAGCTGCCGCATGGGGAATTGCCATGAGCGTTGACGTCCTATTTTGGGCATGAGCTACATCACCAACAAAGTACGAGCTTGGTTGTAAGCAATTACGATTTCATTCAGGATGAGAAATCATCAACTGAATATACGCAACATACACGGAGCTGACATAGGGACAGTTTCACACTAGCAACGCTTGGGCAGTGCTGATGGATTTTGACACTCCTAAAGTCTTGGAATTGGGACTCCAATTCTCTGCAATCAAACAACGAACCCCGTGGTTCCAAACGCGTTGGTTTTTGGTGCCAACAGAAGCCCGTTAAAAGGCAGGGTGCGTAGGCAACCGAGTGGTAACCTCAAAATGTTTTGTGGGCCTGTTGGGATTGCAGATACTCGGTGGCAGGGATCCTAAGTCCTCTCGAAGCTTGCATAGTTCAGCGGGAAAACCCCAGTGTTCGCCTCACCTTCGTCCCTTTCCGCGAGCATTCCAAAAGTGTGGCTCGAATGCGGTAGCGGCATGGAGACCGATGAAGATGAAGAGCCCAATAATGGTGCTGTAGTGTGGCCAGGCGTGGCAAAGCCTAAGACCTTGAACGAAGATCCCTACAATGCCACCAGGCTTTGCTTAGCACTTGCGAGCTCGGCCTGAGGTCAAGGTGGTACCCAGGTTGTCGGATGAGCGGTGGATCCTGTCAGCTCTGTTTCAACGGATCTGCTACACCCAACATTCCGATGCACAGATCCTGAAGATGCCTGGTGAATTGGTTTATTTTCCGATAAAGATCGCTGACAATCTCTGTTGTATTAAGTATATTCATCCATATTCATGTCCTTTTGAGATGCGGTTTGGCACAATGCTTGTTACGAAAGTCGTCAAGTCACCACCGAACATCAAGGCGGGAGCCTCCGTACCCTCAAAGGTTTCACGCCCTTGAGGTCTTTGCAGAAGAACTTGCAATGGAAGTATGTTGCTCGGCGTGCAGCTGAGTTTCATCACACCGTTACAGCAGGGTCCCTGCTGTTGAGAGAATTGAACTTATTGAACCATGGGATATGGGATATCATAGAATCCTATCTTGATGACAGAGCCATTCAGTGGTCCGGGGCGAGCCCCTCTCAGTAGGCCCAGTAGGGAAGAGCAAGCAAGCAACGTCCTGGGCAGCCGTTCACCCAGTTGGTGTCGTGGCTCCTCCATTTCAGGATGCCACTCATATCAGCTGATCGGGTGACGTCATGAGAACGTAAGATCATGGTGAACAATGATCAACGGGGGTCAACAATGATCAGCAAAGCCTCAGAAAACCAGCAGAACCCAGGCAAGGTGGGCTTCGAAGTGGCCGTGGAGCTCATGGAAACTGTGCTTTGGCGGTGTAACCACGTGATACCATGCTGCCATGCGGCTGGGGGTGGTTGCCGTGAGGCCTGCCTCCTTTGATGACATGCCACCAAGTGGGACCACTTGTCCCGTTCAAAGCCTGTTGAGCTCTTGGTTGCTACTCAACAGGTACAGTCCCCTTTCGTTTTTTTTTCTGGAGCTGGAAACAAGCAGTGCGGGTGATGGTATCTCTGATGCACTTGTACCGGTGGTAGGATCAGAGGGTGCTTGAGCCTTAGAATGTCTTATTTGGGATTACTGCATGGGTGTTTCTCAAGTCAGTTTGGGGATCCCCCACCCCCAGTTATCATTCAATATTAACCATAGTATTAAACCACCCATTCTTGGGTACCCCTATAATGGTTTCTGAGATCACTGTTCTTGGGGGTCGGTATTTCTGATCAGGAGAATCTGCTTGTTACAAAGCATGATCAGTCATCGTGAAAGACTAGTAGGTGGCATTGCTTGGTATGATTATATAATGAGCCATTACATACCATTACTATAAGCATTACTGATGGCTTCTTAACCATCATTAAGCATGATCAAACTCCTCATGCCCATACTGACCGACCCGCATCAACAAAACGAAGGATTGAAAGCCTCAAATCGATGAGGGCCACGGCATGTACATGCGCGAACTTTACGGCTGAAGCATTGACAACGAAATTGTTCGCATCGAAACACTCAATGAACGAAATACTTCGCATCGAGCTTCCTTGAAATTGGGATCTTAAATTTTCTTGGGACTCGAGATTGAGGTTCCCAATTTCAAGAAACAGTATATAGTATATAATTTATGATGTCTTTTGCGCTTAGAACATGGCGAGGCAATCATGGCAACTTTTCCCGTGCATTCACGGAATAGGTCACTATTCAAAGATCAGACCTCAGACTGATGCAGCACTTCCGACTGATAGCCATCCCCAGATGTGCCGTTTTTCACTGCTGCTCGGGATAGCCATTGAGAATCTCTGAACGCTGCAGCTGTGCGTCGCACTTAGGAGTTGGTCTTCAGCAGCTGTGGTCATTTGGTGTCTGGCACTCCCGATGGAGGTTTTCGTGACCAGGAGGGTCTCTTGAGACTTGTGCAGGCGCGGGAGCGGGAGCTGGTCCAGGGTCGACGCATATCGTCCGGAAGATGTGTCTTGTATGTGTAGTTCGGCTGCCCAACATATGGAAACCATTCCAATGGACTGGATCGCCAGAAGTTTCAAAACGATCATGAGCATTTCCAATTCTTCTAAATTAAATCAATTCCTCACATGATTCATTCCTTTCAGGGAGGCGACCACTAGTGCCAACGCTGGGAGGTGGTACGAGTCCCTTTGCTCCCAGAGATGGATGAGGATGAGGTGGCGGACGTCCTATATGACACAGCAGCTTGTTGAGCAGCTGCACCAATTCCCCCAGGCATACGCTCGCTCTGCCAGTGGGAGCTGATGCCAAACATGGCACCGGGGTTTGGTCGTGGTTGATGGTGGTTTCCTTGGTACAGCCATTTGTCTGGAGAAAACAAACTTGTTCTCGGTTCAAAGCATCTAAAATGGTGGTGAACTTTTCGTTGAAGTTCAAGCTGAACAACTATCTTTGGAACGTGTAAGATTTCGTAACCATCATCAACTCATGAATCATACTTCAGCTCGGTGGCTTGCAGCTGGAGACTAGACAGACTTACTGTACATCCATTGAAAATTCAAGTTTTTGGGATCGATAACCCACCAAGTAAGTGGACTCTGGGAATCTCGATGATGTGTGGCCCATACTGGATCACACATGGCAGGATTCAAGTGGGTGTGGGTCGAAAGCCAGGATCAAAACTAAGCGATTTTGGTTCATTGCTGAGTAATAAGCTGGTTAGTTCAACCCATGATGGTTACCTTGATTGCTTTGCTTCTGGACGGGTCACTGTTAGGCTTCGTGCGACAGGAATCGGATATGGACAAATGCATGGTGATGTTGATCGTAATGGTGATGATCATGATGGCATATAGTTTAATAGATGTATGAAAAACCCTAAAGTCATTAGCATGATTATGGTGGTGATGCTGATATATGGGACTAGAACACCGACGAGTACATTGACTGACATCCAATGAGCCGTTGCGTATGTTACTGTCACCGTTACGTATGCTTTGATTCCCAAGACCCCCGTGGCCAAAGATAAAAGCACAATCCGTTTCAAGTGATTTAGGGGGGGGCCATGATCCATGGACAGCTCGCGCAATCTGTATGACAATAAAGTTGCCCCTGGTAGCAGGATGGAACAAAGCCACCCAAAAAACACCATGATGATATGATATGTAATGACCGATGAAATGATTACTGGACCTAGCTTAGCTGGCTACTCCTTGACACCAATCCGTTCCCTGAAGCGATGCCCACTGCAAATCCTAGTGTAGTCGGAAATCCAGACCCTTTTTGGGGAGTGCCAGGGGTGAGGGTCGAATACAAAGGAGGAAGAGAGGATATGGACCATCTGGCATGCAACTGGCCGGCTATCTCCAACACACTCGCGTTTCCCACGTTTGTTTGTCAGCAGAAAGAAGCATTTGGTGAGATAGGGGTCGGAGCACCATACCAACAATGTTTGGTTGGTGGTTCTAAACATGTTTTGTTGTCCCAAATGTATTAACAGTAATGCTTGGGGTGAAAAACCCCCCACCACATGCTTTCTACCGGCTATTGGCGGCTGGCAGCTACCAGTTCCTGGCACTGGCTCGGAAACAAACCAACCAATATTCAATATAATCATGATATACTATACATAACTATACCAACCAATCAATATACCGGCTATTGGTGGAACTGACCACCTTAGCTGACCAGCCATGGTTCATATTGCTTGGTGGCGAAGCCCATGGGGGACCGAGACCGACCTCTCAGGTCTTGACCAAAGTGGTGAAGTCGCAGCTCTGGATGTGCCTCGGAGCAGTCCCAGGGAAGCCATGCCATGCCATGGCCAGCTCCCGTGGCTGGCGAGTTGGGTCAACTAAGCAACCAATCCCCATGGTATGCTGGTTGGGTCAGGCAATTCAAGATAGGTGGTTAATGGTTAAGAATAGCTGGTTAAAAGGAGAACCCACCAACAACAATGATTAGCTAGCTGGTTTAGCAAGAATAGGGGATAAGAACTAGCAATTCTAGGGGATGTACCAGCTATATATGGCGAGCTGGGTCAAGCAGTTAACCAACCCATTTCATGGGGGATGACCAACAAAACTATATAGGGAAAACGAGCTGGTTAATGCTGGGGAACCAGGGGGACTAAGGGTACCCACTGCCATATGGAGACAATCGCCAGCAATAATTGGTTAATTGGTTACTATGTGGAAAGTAATGGATTATTGTCTGGTTAATTGGTTCATAATGGGAGATAAGTTCACCAACCTGGAGATAGACCAAATTTATACGGTGGTTTCTCAAGCCATAGGGAACCCCAAGGCTGGTTGGTTATTACTATACATGGTTAATCAACTGGATGAGAGAGAGGTATCCCTGTTTTGAGAAACCACCATGTGCATCCCTAAACCATCAATTCACCATTTGCTTCACCAACGTCAACAGCGGTTGGGTCGTGATGTTTGAAAAACACGCCGATGAATTTCTGTCATGAAGAGGTTCCCCCCCGCCACGGCATGCCAACCATTAGGGTTTTATGGCGTGAAAACTTCCCACGAGTTAGCCCAAAGAGCATCAGCTTGCTGTGTTGGACACCATGAAGGATCCTGAGCACAATCCTACAGACCCCGAGTCATAGGGCTACTTGAACTGAGGAAGGAGACTGCAATCCTGCCTCATGTCACTCGGCGTTGGGCGATGCTGCAATGCTGCTGTTGCCTGGGCAATTGCTTGGTTGAGTTGGGTGATTGGCATTGGTTGGTATCCGTTGCCATATCACAGATGATGCGAGTGGTGAATAGCGAAGAATAATTTTCATGGTTGATTGGTTGATAATGGTGTTTATGAGAACTTAGGCAATGCAGGTTATCCACTGGCAGTGATGGTACCACAATCGCCGGTCTTTGGAAGATGATCCAACATTAAAGGACGTGTCCTTTCCCAGTTTGATGCCAGGGTCCCATTAGTGCTGGACATCACTTTCCACGGGAATTCATGACCACCCCAGCCCTGAGATGCTGGTAACAACGGCGACACCTGGTGGTCAAAATGTGGACATATAACGACTATGTTCTCATTTGGTGGTTTCTCAAAATAGGGGACCCCCAAAAATGGTTTGGTTTATTACTATAAATGACTACTAATGGATGATTTTTGGGTACCCTATTTTGAGAAACACCCATTTAGTCAAATGCTGTGTCAATCAGCAAATGTGTAACTATAGTTGAGCCATCGTCAGCAGCTAAAAACTCATTATGTAGCCGGAACCAACCATGATGAACCATTGTACTACACCATCAACTGTTCTTACACAGCCAGCGTTGTACCTGCATTTCTTCCCCTGATCTTGATGCCTATATATGATGGTTGATCATGATTGATCCCTATGCTGGTGACATTATGCTGGTTCATCCCCCAACCATCATCAACCCTTGATTATCAACACCAAAGTTGGATTCATAGTTTTGATGGTTATACAGCCATACTAAGTATGTAAACAGCAACCCTTGACTAACCCTCAGAACTTATTATTGTTGTACTTACATGGGTGTTTCTCAAGATAGGGAAGCCCAAAACGGATGGTTGACTGCCATGAACAATACTTGGATGATAACTGGGGTACCCCCAGCGATTAAGAAACCACCCATATGGTGATGCCAATGGCTAGTTTGAACTGAATCAATCTACGGTCATATATATTTAAATTTATAATATATATATATATTATTAAAAATATTTAAATTTATTAAATACCTAATATATTTAAATAATAATAAGTTTTACATTAATAGATAAAAATATCATTATTAATAATTCCCCACAAAAAAATAATATAAAATTTACCCTCAGTCCCGGCCCCAGGACTTCATGATCTTCTGCTGGCTTCCACCCGTGGGTGCCTACAAGGCCGAGTTGGGGAAAACGAGCTGGTTACTGACTGGGGAAACCAGGTAAGGGTGAACTGACCCACTGCCATATGATCTAAACAGGATATAGTCATCCTGGAGGAGATATTATTATGTGATATAAACTATTACCGGAGAAATCGACAAATAAATACATATATATATATAGTGCGGGACGGGTAATAAGCAGATTTGGGCCACTGCCGGCAGACAAGCAGATTGCTCAACTGCCCAGGTGTATGAATGGAAATCTGCTTATTACAGTCTAAAAAGGGTAACTGAGAAATCTGCTTATTACAGTCCCTAGAATCTGTCAATCATTTATCAAAATTACTTATTTATCTGCTTATTACAGTCCCTCGAACCTGTCAATCATTCAGCCCAGCTACATATTATCTATGGCAGGGGGCGAGCAGCAAGCAATAATCAAGAATAATAACCAACACTCAAAAATTATCAATATCCCATTATAGTCGCAAATAATCACCAACAATGACTAATAATTACTCTCACCAATAATCAGGAATAATCATCAATAATGATTCGTAACCACCACTAACTATTGCGTAAAAGGGTGCAGCTGAGAAATCTGCTTCTTAGAGTCCGTGAATTCATCAATCATTAGATCTAGTTCTCCCGGTATCTGTATGTATCTATATATACATTTGTATCCATCCACCTGTTTGCAAGCATTTATATAAGCAGATTCACCAATTCCAAAAAACACCGCAGAAACGGTATCTGCTTATTACAGGTCTGTTACATGAGGACATCTTTCTACCAAGTCCTTATTTTGAGCGTTTTCAGGGTTTTTGAGCTGTGATAAGCAGAAAGAAATCTGCTTATAACGAGTCCCAAACTATATATATACACATATGTATTGCTTACAACATGATATCATTCCATCGAACACCAAGAGAAACCGATCGGCGTTCATCACCTGCCAGGCATGCCTTGAGGACACTGATGCCTTGTTATGGACCGCCGCTCGGCCACGAAATCGTCGTGAAGACGATGCCTGTGGGGGTTCAGCGGTGAGGTTGAAAGGTGCCCAGGCATCACCAATGGTTGATAACTCATGGTGATAGGGAAGAAGGTGGTTATAACTTCAATAGTGATGGTTCATGGTTAGTGATGCTTGAGAAGTCTTGTGATTACTTTTGCGCATAGGTTTGGTGAATGGCTGATCAAGGGGTGATAACAAACAGCAATGGTAGGGAATGTACATGATGATCATGAGGTACTCCGGGCCCTTGACGGAAACTCATCGACGTTGCCAGCACGATGATCGTGCCAAGTCCATTGCTTCCATGTCCATTTAATCAATGGTTCAAAGTGGGCCCCCCCAGTTATAGCTGGTAGTTACCCTATAGTTATAACCCAACTTATAGCTGGCTAGGGGCCCACCTTGTTGAATTATCAGAGCAATCCGCATGCATGACTGACTGGGAATCCCAGCAGAGGGTACCAATCACGTGCAAGGTGATGCATGGAACAGCTATGCACCATTGTTGTAGCATATATGTTGAGCCACAATATGTTGATAGCAAGGGTGAAGTACAAACAATCCATATGGGTGTTTCTCAAAAAAGGGGTACCCCCAAATCACCCCATATTTGTCATTGTTTACTAATCAACAAACCATAACTTTGGGGTGCCCCCATCACCCCTCGGTCATGGGCTTCATGGGTGTAATTCCTGCGATTTGAGGCATCTTTCTATGACTCTCCATATTCCTAGTAGCACAAAGCACCAGCCCAAGTTATGGTGGGTTTATAATACGGAAATGGTGGTGTCTTAATTCTTAAAATGGGGTACCCCAAAAATGGTGGGTTTATTACTGCAAAAGGTTAACAAACTGAATGATAACTGGGGGCACCCCTGTTATGACTTGAGAAACACCATATCATTGCAGGGTCATTTTCTACCACAGAGAAATGATTTGCATCATCCACCTATGCTGGTGAACAAGCACTAATCGGCTAGTCAACAATCATCAAGCATGATCTAATCCTGGAGAATGGCACTCCCTCCTGGTGGTGATCCCCCAGAAAAGAAATGGTGAAGTTGTCCAACTATTCATAGTGGTTATTAATCCATGATGGAACCATGGATATATGACCATAGTCATGGTGAATTGATTGTTTTTTATGATCAAGGTATGGTTTCCCATAACTGATGCTTTACTGATGCTTTATCATCAAGTTATGGTTTATTCATTGATGCTTACTGATGATTTTTTCGCAGGGAAATGGTTTTCCATCAGCATTTGCAGACCACGCGGCTCCCCTGGAGTCCCTCCCGCGCTTCAGGATGCCTTGATGTGGAACCTGCGTGAGGGCGGCTGGCCTTTCAGCCTAGTCATCCAGGTGCCCCAGGAACCAGGTGCGGTGGTGTCCAAGTTGTCAACCAAGGTGGAAGATCATGGATGGTGGTGGTGGAGGTGGTGCTGTATGTGGTGGTTGATGGTAGAAGATGGTAGTTGGTAGTAGCTGATCCACATTTTTTAATAAGCCGATTGTTGATGGTACACATGCTTTTCATGGTGATGGTACACATTTGTCCTAGCACATGTTTCTTTTCTTATCACATCTTTTGCATCGCTTCATAGGACATGGATGGCAAGTGCGTGGCCATCTTTGGCAAAAAAGATTTGGAGCCAGCCCTTCCCGCTCTCCCCCAAAGGGCAGTTGACGACATTTTTTTCAGCTGGTGGGCAGTTGCTTGTCCAAGTCATCATTTAATCATCATCAAACGTCACTGCATCATCAAACATGATTGGTTGGTGGTTATCTCCTGATCTCATCATTACCAAGGAACCAACCAGCAAGGCCACCAAGCAATGCAGTTCAACACACATCCCTCGCTGCCCCGAAGGCAAGCTCTTCCCTAAGAATTTCGGCGCACGACACCTGGGCAAAGTGAAGAAGGACTACGCCACTCAGCTCCTTGGTGCGGTTGTCGTTGTTGTTGTTGTTGTTGTTGTTGTTGTTGTTGTTATCGTTGTTCTTGTTGTTGTTGTTGTTGTTGCTGCTGCTGCTGCTGTTGGTGCTGCTGCTGCCTTCCTTCTGTCGGTGCTGCCTTGTTCTGGTTGACTTCTGCTTGCCAATGGTTTGATTGGTGATGTTGTTTTATGCTTGCTGGTGATTTCACATCAATCGGATAGTTTCAGTATGGTTGGGAGAACGACTTTCTCAGTCTTTGTGGTGGATCACAATTTTCTTAGACACTATAATCATGTCAGAAAATTGTTACAATCACGATTAGGTACCAGATTATCATGTCAGAAAATTGTTACAATCACGATTAGGTACCAGATTATCATGTCAGAAAATTGTTACAATCACATTTAGATACCAGATTACCAGAATCTCTCTAGCATATTCTAGCATAATCATTGGCTGCTGGGATCTCCCATGGGTTTTTTGTGGCTGAGATTCTCGTCCGAGCTTCAGGGTGAGCTACTTCCTGAATGCTGCGGATTTCGAAGATGACGATGCTTCTCGCCGGCGTAAACGATTGACCAGTGTCAAATGATGTCAAGTTAATGATTGACCAGTGTAAAATAGTCAAGTTTAGTCAGCAACACAGGTTCACCAAGAGCCTCTTTGCAGCCAAGATGAAGCTGTCTCGCTTTGCTTCATAATCAGATATTTATGGCACATGCCGAAATCACGATGACACCACAGGCATCCGCCAAGATGCAATGTTGTTGTTCCGTTGTTTGCATCTTACTTCTGTTGATGATGCCGCCATCTGATGATATTGTTCATGATATTGTTGTCGTCGTTGTTCAATGTTGTATGTTGTTCAATGCGACCTTCAACGTTGTTCCATGAGATCTTCAATATTATTTAACGTTCTTGTATGTTAAATCTTCATGATGTTCTTCATGATGTTCTTCATGTTGTTGTTGTTGTTGTTGTAGTATGTTGTTGTTGTTGTTGTTGTTGTTGTTGTTGTTGTTGTTGTTGTTGTTGTTGGTTGTCCCGTTGTTGTTGTTGTCCGGTTGTATGTCCAGCTGTTCGTTGTGGAGATCTTGTCGTTGTGATCTCAGGACGAGGCCTTCGTCTCCTGGGACCTCTTCGAGGCCCTCGACGCGAGCCTCGTTGAGGACGTCGTTGCGGCAAGCGACGTGGGTCCGGCGGACAGCGCAATGGAGCGCTGGGAGGAGGTCGTGTGGCTCAGCTGCAGGTGGTGATCCGTTGGGTTGGCATCCCGTTTTATAGCCAGCAGATGCCAGCAGTTACTAGCATCCCGGCAAGGATTCTGGGAGATTTTCTGGCATGAGTTCAATGAGTTCGATTGCAGACTCCTGGAGCAAACTCCATGAATATCAATTGATTATCCTGTAAGAACTGGCTCACCACGGAAACTTAATGAAAATAGTCATAGACAAACATATATATATATATATATATTTAAATATATATACATATAAAATTATTTTTAATTATGCATATACGTTTGTACTTATAAATGTGTATACATATGAAAATAAAGGCCACGTCAAGCCTGGAAAACGTAACATACATGTTTCACATTTTACTGGTTTCGTACTTATTTATGTTGGTTTCAAACAACCTGATCACGTAGCATTACATGTCAAGTCTTGTTAGCTAATGTTGGAAAAATAGGAAACGATAACATCGGGTGATCCCAAAATCCTTGATTCTTCCCTTCCCAGCCACATCAAGGCTTCCCTACGTCTTGTTGGCCATTGAGATGATACAGAAGAGGCAAGGCCATTACGAACCGAGAGGATATGGATGATCAGACATTTCGGTGTTTCTCAAAATGGGGGACCCCCAAATCATCCATTTGAGGTAAACCAGC
Source organism: Symbiodinium kawagutii (assembly GCA_009767595.1). Lineage (NCBI taxonomy): Eukaryota > Dinophyceae > Suessiales > Symbiodiniaceae > Symbiodinium > Symbiodinium kawagutii. The sequence goes on along the minus strand of VSDK01027146.1, from coordinate 72,139 downwards.
CATTTTTAGTGAAATTTCTCAATATCTTTGTCTATTGGTGCTAAACCAGCCACTTGTGGGGTTCCCCTATGTTCAGAAACCACCATTCTACTAAAAATGCCTGTGCATATGTTTGCGGGTCAATATTGACCATTCCAAGACTGGATGGATGAACATCATCCCAACAAAGACCAGGTTGGACTGGAGATAGCCGCTATCGTGATGGCATGCAGGCAATAAAAAGACTAATCGTTGGTCATTTGGGGGATGTTCACCAGGGGTACAGGGTATTGACCTGCATCTGCAGCTTTTTGGAGATCATTTCCAGACATTTTTTGTGATGTTTATATATATATATATATATATATATATTTGTTTAATTACATGACATTTGCGGAACCGCTAGTCATCCGCATTCACGTGTTTTTTTTACATCACGGATGAGAAAATGAAAAACAGCAGATTGACTGAATGGATAGATGAGACAGGATGGGATAGCTGTAGGGGTCAGATCAGAGCAGATTTACCCAAACAAGCACTTATTTGGTTTGGGGGGTCGGCATTTGATAAGGATTCGTGTTGAGGGCTACCACCATTTGATAAAAGAGGATGGTGCGCACATAGCCTTGCAACTACCAAATTATACTGAACATGAAACTATTGTTTTAACTAACATGGCTACCCGCGACCTCATACCCCTAGCTACTGTAGCAGGTGGATGATTAGATTTTATACATGGATTTTTTTGGTAAATCGAACAGACAAGATGGGATTAGACTGGCGGGTGGTTTCAAGTACCTTTATTTTCTCCACTATCAGCACATGGTTGGTTTGTTGACTTGCGCATATGACCACCAAGCAGATTTGTATCGAAGGAACCGTCGTTCAGAATCAGCTTGGAATTGGATCGCTTGGAGTCTGAAAGAGCGCCGCCTTGGATCCCTTGCAGATCAGACGCATCCGTGAGATGGACAGGCAAATGCACATTTGGATAAGTCGGTATAAGTTTGCATAAATATGTTTGGATAGATTGGCAGATAGATAAAGTGCTACATTCCTAGATTAGGTCGATTGCAGGGATTGGTTGATAGATAGAAAAGATATTGAGAAAATAGATAGTCAAATCGTACTTGTGATGACTTGACAGAGCTATTAACCTCTAGGTATTGTCTAACAACTGCAGAGGACCTTACCCCAAGAGATACTTTGTAGTGGCCTACAAGGATCATCTACAAGAACTTTGGTTCTTGCAAGTTCTTGAGTTGTCATCGCTGGTATCGCCTGACTGCAGGCATATTGTGCATATGCGCATGCAGATTTCTACACGTTTTACACATGCGTCTACACCTACATTCATGTCGAGATGCAAGCATACATACCTACCTACCTAGGTACCTACATACAAACATACCTACCTACCTACATACATGCACATATACATATATACATTTATATATATATATACATATATTTATTTTTCATACACACATATTTCTCCATAGATCTCTTTAAACTTATGTAAAAAAAATGGAAATATACATCATATGCTACAAATGTATATGCTATACATCAACATCTATGTGTGCACATCTCAGTGGATTCTTGAACTTGATACCCGACCAAATTCGTTGAGCCAGGCCTGGTGGCCACCTGTTGGTGGGACGTACACCCCACCGATTTGGCAGAATATTGTCCTTCACATTGACCCTTCTTAATGTGCATGATATATATATATATATAGATATAATATCTATATATATATGTATACAAATAGATATCAAAAAAATATATATAATGGATATATAATATGGCAAGCTTTAACATGCACTCCAGTGGAGATATCATTCACCAACCAATACTCAGCAAATACTGGTGATATATTCAATCATTCTAAGGGTATATTTCTTAGCTCCCAGCTACACCTCCAAGGGGGCCACCTGGCCAGGATGAGCATCAGAGAGGTCAAGGTGAAAGCGAACTCCGAGACCCATCAGTTTTTGCCCGCGAGCGATCTCTTGGATCTCTTGGAGGGGAGCAACTTGCGCAGCTGGTGGTTGGTTGGATGTGGGAGAGCTGGTAGAGCTGGTTGGGTATGTCCCTTTAAAAGGGGAGCGCTGAGCTACCGGGAGTGCTGTAACGGTAGCAAGTTCGGAAATGGTTGGTGGTGGATGAAGGTCTACCTGGTTAAGAATGTTTTTTTGCCAATGCTGTTTTTTTTTACATTTTCGTCAATGGTGATTGTTGCCATGTTTGAACAATCGGTGGAAAAGATAAATCGCAGGGGTTGATAAAGAAGAACATATACACCATCAACAGTGGTGTATGGGAAACAGCATATGTTTTGTCTGGTGGTTCTCAAAAAAGGGGTACCTCCGAATCATCCAATATGAATCATCTTAAGTGTATAATAAACCAACTAATTATTTTTGGGGGTTCCTATTTTCAGAAACCACCACATGTATCCATATGTTTCATATGATAAACAGTAATGGTTGATAACAACCAGAAATATTCACCTGAACTCAGCCATTGAGGTGACTGCAGTTGGGGCTGATTTCCCTGCAAAATTATTGTTGATCGCTACCCACGCTCCAATGGACCCATAGGCCGAACGCCGGTCTGGTGGGTTTGGCATTAAGCCCCTCCAGCAGGTATTTGGTATTAATTGCTAGGATATCGGATATTGGTATATTTGTTTCCTGTGCCGTTGGGATATTTGTTGATACATTTCTTGAAACAAACATTCAGGCTTTGCTACGGCAAATATAGACAGAATTGATATCACAGAATGTATTACAACTCCACACCAGCAACCAACCATCAACTCTCGTTGAATCATGATCATCAACTCTCATTGAATCATCATACCCGTGGTGCTTTGAGCGGCTTAGGAAGTCCCACGTACCGAAATCCTTTTACCTTCTTTGGCACTTACCTCGTGGATTCCAACGAAGCTTGGACAGCTGGCGGACTATCCCCCCAAGCCCGGGTGATTCGTCCTTTGTTCGGAAACTAGGGACACAACTCCAGTCGTTTTGGAGGCTATACGACTTAGGAACACTGCTGGATATCCAGGGGATGATCCACAAAGCAGGGTGTTGATTGAATTTCATTGGTTGCCAGGTCCGTTGCTTGACCAGAGATGGATAAAAATTCACAGCGTGGACAGACTTTGAATTGTCTGTGTTGCCCCCGAATTTCCCTGTGGATTAGAGCATTTTGTGAGGATGTTCTGGGGCTCGAATTGGGGGTTCAAGTATTGGTTAAAGATTCGCTTGGATCCATAGGATTGTGATGGATTGGGTGAGATTGCATGATCGGCTCATTGGCTGTCACTATTTTCTTCCTTTCGAGGCTCCCATCAGGGAAGGTGAACCATCAAAAGGCAGCATAGCAAATTTTCAACCTTGTAGCGATTTCTCGTTCTTTGGAAAGTTGAATCCCAGTGTGTAGTTTCAGCCACTCAGCCACTCCATTTGTTCATGGTTTAAACTGCCCTTCATTTGTCAACCCTTAAGAAACTCTTGTTGGGAACCAGCTTTTCTTGAGTCATCAATCTGGGGGGTCATTTGGTTGCACAGCCATTCAAACTGGTGCATGATGGTGCATGGTCCATAAACCAGCCGATTAGTGAATTGCAGTGCTCACATCCTCGCGAACCAATGGAGACTCGAGCCCTCCTGGTTTATCCATTAATTGGCAGAGGGCATGCGATCATGACCGGTGAAGCATTCAACCAGTCATTATAGTTTAATATCACTCAAAGTGATGGTTCAATCTTAGACTTAAAGTGATTTGATCCATTCCCTTCCCCCTTGCATCCTTCCTCCCGCGACGCAAGCCCAGGATTGCGGACCCAAAATCGAAGCCTGGGGCTGCGGACCCAAAATCCAAGCCTGGGGTTGCAGCTTGGCAGGTCCAGAAATTCCTTCGATCGTTGACTAGTCCGATGGTCTGGTTGGATCATTCGTAAGCCAATCATTCTAGTTATGCAACCGTTCATGAGCTAATGTGAATAGACTCCTGTTAATAAACTATATACAGTTGGCCAAGTTGGCCGGTCTGTTCATATCTCTCTTGTTGGCTCCGAGTCTTGTTGGTGCCGCAGGGAATCCCTGGAATCTCCCAAGAGCTAGAGCACCACTGGTTTGGTGCGAAATCCCGTTGGAAATCCCAGTGTGATTTACTTCATAAGTGTGAACCATCATCAGCCACTAGTCAACCAGTAGATTCTGGATATGAACATATATGACCTTGCGTCATGTGGCCCAGTTAACCACAATGAACCACGAGTTCACCCCCCAGAATCGACCGAAACACTGGTTGCTATGCCTATGTCGATCTTACCAAGGCGACGGGTGCACGAGTTCACGGCGCACGTGTCGTGGTGATCGCATTTCAGGAGCCCTGGGGTGTCACGGAATGCTTTGATTAGCCTTTCACTATGCTTCAAATATTAGCCTTTAACTAGGCTTCAATAGGATATTATTTATGTATACTAGCTTTGATATTCTACTAGCCTTTAACTAGCTAGCTTTAACTGTTTACCAGGCTTTTTATAGTTACTTAATACTCTGAGATATGAATCGTATACTAGCAATCCGCCTGCGATGTCGCTGGCCATGTGTTTGTGCCAGGAATTAAAGCGATGCCGAAGGCATCTTCACCGCATCCGCATTTGGCACAGCTGCTGGGTGGCAGCGGCTGGAACCAGCAAGGTACATTGAAAAAGCTTCCACGGCACTACGGAGTAGTACCCCCAGTTACAAATGGTTTAGTAAACTAGTTATATATGTATATATATATATATACATTTGCTACCCAGTAGTTGTACAAATTGTTTAGTAAGCTAGTTAACTATAATTATATCTACCTTAATTGGTAGTTACCTCAGTTGTAAACCAACTTAGGTAAGAGGTATCACTCTGTAGAAACCACGAGTTCTAAAGGGCAGAACATTTGGGGTGGCTGAAACAAACCTTTTTCCAAAGAAGGATATTGAACAATTGTTCAAACCAGTTTCTTTTGGAATGTTTGATACCAAACTTACGTTTGATTGTGCCACTTTTGCTGATAGCACACCTTTAAAGTGTAGGAAACTCAGGAACACCTCAGGTCATCCACAACTTGGCAATGGTCAGATTCAGCGCTGGGAAACATACTTTGGTTTCCAAGCAAATCATCAATGTGCAGCCGGCCGGAGAATCCAAATGTTGCAAGGAGGATCCATGGTTTGCGCGTGGCCTGACATAACTTGTCCATGTTTAATCAATTGCCCTTTCGCTGCAGTTTGTATCAATTGCAATCCTCGACATCACAATACCGCAATTACGTGCTCAATACAGAAGTCGAGAAGCTTTGATTACCATGATGAAGTACCGCAGGACAGTAAAATCTGGCACACCGGAGGGATTTTCGCTACAATGACAATTTTCAATCGATCCTTGTTGCCAAGCAAAATGGAAACACACTATTACTACTGTTATCTCATATTCAAATTTAACGCTGATATAATACCAGCACAGTGTAAGAATTGAAGTAGTGATCCCAACTGCACATGACCATCAGTGAATCAGTGATCCCAACCAGTCTCTTTGAATGATCTTTTCAACTGTTCTTGGATGTGGTTACAGTAATCTGAGAAGGTCAAGTGGACATTCTTTATTTTCTTAATTGCTTACACATGTTTGGTTGATCGACTTGCGCATATTTTTCATGACGGGATGATGATCACCACCAACCACATATGATCACAATCAACCAGTATAGCTATAGCCTTTATTTAATCACCATAACCAACCTATAACGAACCAGTATTGAGCAACATTGAGCAACCCTTCTTGGTGGCTCAACCCTGGAGTTTCAGGGAAGCCCGGCTGAGGAGAGAGCTGCTGGAATGGCAAACCTGGCAGAGCCTCGGCAGCCTTGGGAACTAGCTCCCCAACAGGGCGGGTCCCCGAGCGGGTCCCACGGATGGTGGCCATAGAAGTCGTCGGAAACCACCTACTAAGTGCTTAGTCCAGATCCAGATCTTAGATCCTGATCTTTATCGATTGGAAGCCGAGAAAAGATGTAATTAATTGATATGCCAAGAAAAGAAATCAATGACATAATCAATTTCTATCCAGAAACATTCCATTTCCGGATCTGCTGAGCAAGCACTATCTGCTTAGCACAACCTGAAAGTGTCCCAACAACTAGCAGGTGACCTTCTCATACTAAATCTTGAGGCAGCAGTTGGGGTTGACCTTTTTGAAGACAATGCTAGTCTTTAAACTAATTCGATAGAACTGCTGCAGCAAAACTCCGATCTCCAGGATGTGCTACTGATCTACTTGCTGCCGGCTGCGAAAGCCGTTGATACTGTGATTGCAACCGCGAACTGCAGCATGGAAATGCTGTGATTCTTGGGTGCCATGTACAGACCCGTTCCGTTCAGATCACATTTCTCTCCTGAGACGTGTGGGTCTTGACTGTACAGACAACTTGCTCGAGGAGAGCCAAAACAATACCACAGAGGTGCAGCTGGCTTTGACCCTGAGATCTCCAGCTTTCCACCACAAGCTTATGGGAAAAAACCATGGGGTGTGTCAACCAAGACTGTTCAAGCAACCCATTGCAGGCTGGGAATTCAACTGCACTGCTGATCATTTGATCACATTGAAGAACTCAGCAACTCTTCATGTGCATGGAAGATATAGAAGTCACAAGGGATAGCATTTCTGGTTGGTGGTTTTAAACATTTTTCTATTTTCCCTAATGATTATTAACAAATGGTTGGTTGACAAGCATATTTTTCATAAGGGTGGTTCAACCAATGTTCATTGGCCATCATCAACCACATATAACCATTATTAACCACTATTAACCGCTAGTTAACCATGAGTGGTTCAACCACCAACCAGATTTTGTTCAAACATCGACACAACCCCAATCGAGTCGACTGAGATCTGGATTCGTCGCCAGGAGTTCACGAGCTCTTAGGCTACACATCAACCAGCCTATTGGAATAGGATGATTGCCAATCATCGTAGGCATGGTCTCATATGATCTCTCAAGGTGTGCTATATATATATATATACACATTGTATACATATATGTATATAGTATATGTATACATATAGATACATATAGATTTATCAGATGGTTGTATGTGGTCAAGTATGATTATGATCGTCCCTGCAGCGGATCTACACACTTCAAGCTGGTCAAGCGGACCTCTCTGTTGGTTGAAGCAGGAGCTGTTTGCAGATTTGGACTTCAAGAAGAGCTACGGTCTGGGTGCAGTGCCCTGGCAAAGGAGCCGCGAATGTGACGAGATTTCTGGCGCAGAAGTATCGGAGGTATTTGCATATGTCAAGGTCAGCTAAATGTTTCACACACACACATGCATAGACTTGCATACATTTGTTTACTACATTTTCCTTTTTGCATATACATATATACATCACCTTTGTTAAAAGGTATCTATTTCGTACTTGATAACATGCACATACACGTGTAGGTCTGTATATCTGTACATATCTGTACATATTCATATATATATATATGTATCTACATTAAGTGATACCAGGTCCGTATGGGAGATGGGTGTCCTACAACCTTGCAGCAGCGCAACAGGGAACATCACAATTGGTTCGATTCAGTGGAGGTGGGATCGGTATTGCTAGCCTCGTGGGCGCAGTTGCCATGAATCAATGAGATCCAAAGGCGTCACCGGGGTAAGCCCGCAATGCTGCTTGCCACAGGCTGCCATCAGAGCTCGAGTTTGTTAGAAATTGAATTTCGAAGAATACATTGTCTTGGGAACAAAAAACAGACTGTTTATAAAGTAATTATTCTGTATGCGATTGCAGTATTGCACTTTTTGTAATCCGGTAATTTGGTTTCTATGACCAGTATAGTTTGTCATATCCCTGTCAATAGCCCTATGCTGATTGACTGTTGATATCTATTGCGCGGTGATTTGCAACCAATCATTTTCGATTGAAACTTGTTGAGATCAAAGTGAGAACCAATCGTTATCAACTCCTTGCCTATTGGTCTTTCAGCCAACTATTGGTTTGTTTGTCCTAAATCTTGGATGGGGTAACCATTTCAAATCTAGACCCCTTACGTTCCATGCCTGACGCTCCTCTGCACTCCTCCCGTGGAACTTGGAGAACTTTGCGACCTCTCCTCAGCACTTGGCGACACGGCGACGCTCTCAGGTAAATTCCATCAATTGGGCGAGGATCATGTTCCAGATCACGTGCGCACACAGGGCCAGACGCTGCAGTAGGCAGCACCAGAGATCAATTGTCATCTCCATTGGTATTGAAGTCCTCTCCTCATCCTCTATATGTATATACCATTTTATACCTGTAATATGCTTACAGTAGTACCTTACCTATAGGTGTGCAAATTAAGCTATTTGCACATATGAAAAGGTAGCGATGTACAGATATGTAACAACCATTGACTCAATCACTATGATGAGTCAGGCTCGCCTTGGTCATTGTAGCAGCACTGCTAGCCATCCTGTCCAATGCTCCAGTTATCGCTGGCCAGGTACTACTTCTACAGCTACTTCAAGTGACAGATCCCAGATGCACAGCTGGGTGGTTTCCACTGGTTTCAGGTCGTTAGGGTTTTCCTGGTACAGAATACCCACAAGCAGATATGTTTTGAGCATTGTTATGAGTGGGTGCGTTGAGTTCAAAAAAGACGTGGCCCGATCTGATTGACCCGGGGACAAGTCACAAACATACCAAAAATGGCCATGGGAGAGTTATGACAACAACCTACGCCCACTTGTACCCTAAGTAGCTGACATTTCTCCAAGTCAAAAATGGTTGATTCATTGTTGCAATTCTTGGATTCTATCGGTTCGGTAGACATGTTTCTTCCTGTGAGGAAGCCGCATGAGGGGAGCAGAGGCAACATCCAGGTCGACAAGCAAGTGTGGCCTTTGAGGGAAGTTGTGGGCACCATGGACATGCAGCGCTGCCAACAGTGGAGGTCTGCACATTGTGGATCTCGCTTGCCCACCTTTTGGTAGTACCCTTGTTGGTCCTTTGATGGCCCTTACTGTATTGGGTTCACAAGGATTCCGACAGGGTGAAAGCACGTGGAGCTTTGTCCATTGGATCATTAGAGGTCTTTGGGCCTCCTGAGTTTGGAAACCAGTTGGAATAGATACGTGAGATTATCTCCAACATATCCTGCGTTTCAATTGCTTGATTCATACCGCTGCTTACATGTTTATCCTTTGAGCAAATTTATCCAACCATATATTGTAATTAGAATGGATCATCCTCTTAAATAATCGGATTGGTCATCTAAAATTTCACCACTTCCTGATGTTTCACAAACCCACCTTGAATCCTAGCACCACAAGATAGGATGGTCATGATGTCACAATGGTTCAGCCAGCCCAGTTGTCATCATCTTCCCGCCTTTTCCGGCCACTTTTAGGCTGTTCCCCCGCTTGGATGGTGAGATCAGCTTCAGTGTGCCCACTGGCAACTTCGGAGACATCCTCGCAGGGTGCCCCACCGCCTCCGGTATCATGCGTAGCCCAAGGACATTGGTGTGACACACCCAGCTTGGGGTTCTGAGCAACGTGAAGCAACCACAAACACGACATAAGTCTTTGATAGTCTGAGCGAGACTTTCTGTGAGTGCAAGTAGTTTACTGGGACAGCCTGCGGATCGCCTACTCATAGTTGTAACCAACCTATTGTCAAGCATGAAATGGGCGTTTCTCAAACTAGGTACCGCAGTACCATAGTACCCTCATTTTAAGAAACCCCCAAATACAACTATAGTCTATAGTCATAGTCTTTGCATGTGTCATCTCCCTATATCCCTGACCTTGGTCATTCCCAGCCATTCGCAGCATCAGGTACTACGCCAAGAGGATGGGTTTACCCATCCGACACCTCATTGTGGCTGGAGACTCGGGGCAGGGAATAGCTCGGGATGAAGCCCTGTGGTAGCCAATAACCGTGGGGAACAATGACTGGAGATAAGTCTCCTACTTGTGGCCAGGAATTGTGATGTAGTAGGTGAATATCCCAAGAGCTGTTGATGCTGGGGAGGGGTCGTCCTCGTGTGTAATTGTCTTCCTCCCAACTGGTTGTGGGTCAAAACCCAGTACCCCTGGTTCCCCTATCATTAGCGATTATTTTCCGTATGATTTGGTTGGATAGTAAAAGACATTATTGATGGTTAATTATTGATGGTTATTGAGTTATTGACCCATAGCCAACTGGTACCAGCTTTTGTTTTCTCAGCTTTGGATGGATTGGTTCACAACAGATGCGAGGCGGATGACCTTCAGCCATGAATTTTCAACAAATCCAGGCAGAGTGAATTATCATATAGTTTTGACAGGTTTCGCTACAGAAATATACTCGCCATGTTCAAATGTATTCAAAAATATCAATGATATTCATATGGCTATATTTGTGTGTACATTCGTATGAACTCTACACAGTGTCTGTGCGTAAATTGCTGCTGCTGCTGCTGCTGCTGCTGCTGGTGTTGTTGTTCTTGTTGTTGTTGTTGCTGCTGCTGCTGCTGTTGTTGTATCCCTGGTGTTCTTACATGCCTGTTCATGGAAACTCCCACCCTCAGTATGGCGCTGAGGCCACCAATTCCAACGACATTTTGCATCGATTTTTCACGCAGGGCAAATATGACAAGTGCCCCCGGCTGGGTGAGGGGTGCATCAGCCAGGCGACGCTTGGAAAATAGGAGCTGATTGGCTTTGTAGCGATGCGGTGTACAGTCCAGCATTTATTTGAAGATGGTTGACATGGGATGACATGGGAGAGACTTCCGTTTGGTCAACAGATTTTGTTGTAGCCGTGCGCGGTTGAAAAAACCAGCGATGGAATGCCATGTATCTTTCTGTGCCGTTGGTCTGCCATGGGACTCCCCGTGTCCTGTTGAAGTTGGCACTGCATGAGGTACCCGGTGAAGCAAACAATGTCGCCATCCATGGACATCGGCATTAGCAGCAACTTCGAGAGGCCTGCCATAAGAGTGGTGTACCACCAGTCAACTTCATGACGCTACAGACATATGCTGGGGTGGAGCATCCGGATGTTGGAGGTTGTGAGCTTGGAGTGTCGTCGGCGTGAGATTAATAATCACTGCAATGAGGTGCATTGGCTGTTCAACACTGTTCAACGGTTGCCCTTGAAGTAGCGGTGGGAATGATAAGCCTCAAACGAACACACTTAAAACACTTGAATCAATTGAAGGTGCAAATAGATATGCAGTATGCACGCATGCAATCGCGTGTACCAGTGTACATATCGTGACCTGCTTTCTTTATAGCACACATATGGCATATGGAATGAAGCACCAAGTAGTTGGCCCACGGCTAAGGCCAGGTGGGTTGGCTGGGGGCGGCTGGGGGGAGGTCCTGTTTGTTGTCTAATTATGTTTCATGGTCATGGTTGACTATGCTTGACACTCCAGGTGAAGGACTAAGATGTGTTGATATGTGAAGGATCCCAGAAATCAATAGAATCCATGAGCACATCCCAGTAGAGGGTGACGGCCTGCTGATTTTTATCCCATTAAATTAGCTGACTGCGGTGGTAGAGCCTGGCTTGGTTCCGACACGTTAGCTATGCGCATCAACATGCATTCACCATATATTTTGAACCAACTGAAGATGACGGGCATAAATATCCGCATAAACCATTGGTTTGTGAGTGTGCGTCTTCTGCAGATCTTGCGAGTTGCGGACTAGGGATCTCAGCCCCGCCGTCAGATACTTGTACGACTTATTCAACCACGACGCAACAAGGCTCTCGAAGGCCGGCGCGGGGCGAATCCGCGCGGGCTGCTGCTGCTATTTGGCAGTGCATGGTGCAGATACAGCGAATCGCCATTGGTGCCGTGGTGATTTGCAGCAATCAATGATGGAATAATCATGAATCATAAGTTACTAAGCAAACAAAAACATACGCAAGTCAGCAAGTCAACCTGTTTCGCGGCTGGCGTTGTACATTGCTTCCATTCGTGGTGGCCTGTTCCAGCTGGTCAAGCTGCAGTGGAAGTTCAATGCAAAACTGGTTGGTGGTTTGATTGGCATGTTTTATCTTCCCTAGTATTAACAAATGGTCTAATATATATATATATATGTTTATATATATAAATGTAGAGAGAGTAATATGTATATATATATATATATGTATCTTTCATAGGGCTTGAAACCACCAACCCATAATGTCACCGCTACACATTGTATTCATCAGTGAACCCATATTGTCACCGGAGTTTTTTCAACCATCTTACGAACATTCATGAATTATGTCATTCTAGCCGTGTGACTACCATATGGTGGTTTCTCAAAACAGGGGTACCCCAAAGATGTTGGGTTTATCATTGCAAATGGTTGGACAGGGATGATTTAGGGGTATCCATATTTTTCTGAGACCACAATACAAGTAAACCATTTCTCAACCATCACTACCATCACTTCACGTGCAACGACCCACTCATTGACCATCAACGAAGCCTCAGGCGATGCTGGATTTCAAAGCCACAGGGAAGTTGCACGTGGAGGGTGAGGCTGGGGCCGGGCAAGCGCCCACGGAACTTGCCGACCGATCGTGGTGGACCATGATTACAAGGCGGATACAAGGGATGAGAAATGATGAGCCAACAAAGATGGATCGTCAGTTGATGAATTTCTTGGTGATCAAGGTGAATAATGTTCGGCTTTGATCAAAATTATGGTGGTGCACCACGGGAATGGTGGTAAGCTCGCTGATTCATGATAATGTTCTCAAACCAAGCGGAGCCTTCACACACTTGGCTCCAACTTGGCTCCAACTTGGCTCCAGCTTGGCTCCAACTTGGCTCTTGGCGCATTTGGCCTTGCTACGCAGCTTGCTGCTCTCTGCCTCGAAGTGCCAGGAGTTGAAACGAGCACAGAGAGACTTTGCATCTGCCTGTGCCACAGAGAAGCACCAGGCGGATATCATCATGTGCCTTGGCACTTTGCTGCGCCTTGAGTTTGAACCAAAGGTTGGTGGTGAGGTCGAAAATTCTTGGCCAAGCAAGGAGTTATGATTCTCGTGGAGCTTAATTTTGCGCACCTTGAGATTCTATGTTGAATTAAGCTCAATCGAGTTGCTGAAATGATTGATATTATTCTGGTGTACTTTCAATCAAAAGCAATTTAGAGAATTGGTGACGGTAAACACGTGGTATTCAATATGATTGGTTGATAGCGGTTGATGCATATTAGATCATATTACTGTAGTACATCTCGTCTTAATACGGTTGGTGAGTCACTGGATGGTGTAGGGACGCTGCTAGAGTTCTGCATTTCAGTTCACGACCAGCTTCAATTGTTTGGATTTCTGGAGAGGTGCACAGACCGCAGCCCCAGATCATTTACTGATTGTGATTGGCCACAGAGGATAGTTGACCACTTGACCGATCTCTTCAGGAAAATTTTGCTATCAGATATGATCAATGCCATGCCATCTTTGAGATGTCCTCGCAGAAGGGGCACTTCGTCTTGACCACTGCCTTGACCCACAGACGGGTGGATCCAGAGGGCAAGCAAAAAGCAACAAGATAACAAGGGGAGGGTGCTACAACCCTGTTGCAGTTGTAAGCACTGTGATGATGAGTGATTGTTGGTTGATTATGTTTCCGCATGAGCCCAACAAAAAGATTGTGCCATGGTTGGGGGCATCGGTTTTCCCAAGAATGTGTCATGCGTAGGGTTTGCTACACAGTGTCCTTCATGTTTGATAGGGCAAGCCACCAGTTACGGGTATCTTATTTGTGTATTTTTTTCAATTTATACCAAGGATTTGAAACGAGGTTGTCGTCCCCAAAAGTGTCCATGTTGCGCAACATGCAACTATGGACATTGCACAACTTGCAACTGTGGGCATAGCTGATGTGCAATAATCAACTCCCTGAAGTGTCACGCCATGTCCTGCTGTTCCAAGTGTCTCACTGAATATCAGCTAAGCTGACTACAGCTGAAGCTACCCATGTTCACCCTTGAACAGCAGCCCAGGGAGTATCAAAAGAAGTTCAACTACACCCTTTGTCCGCACACTGCCTGTGGAATTTCAGCTGCGGACCGGAGTGGTTGGAGCTGGGGCAGCGTTGCTCGCGATAAACAAAAGCGGCACACATATGATCTGAAACCCAGCCGAGATGGGTCACCTAATGCGCACAAAATGGAGGATAAGTTAACAATTGACCAGATATTTGCAGATATTGAGCAGATATACTGTAAGTCTCATTTCCTAATGTTTTTTGCAGGTACCCACTAGAAGGTGGGGGGCCTGACCCCTCCCCCTAAATGTACAAGGGGATGATTTAATCAATTTCGTGCATTTGGGCAGCACTTGCTCCGATGTTCTGAAAGCCTTGCATGATCTTGTATGCCGTTGTCGGCTCGGAACCCCCTTTTTGTCAAGTCACTTACAGGTACTGGTTTCATAGATGATACTGTATAGTTTTATATTATGCATACATGCAACTGTGCATGTAAATAGGTGTTTTCATTTATATAGATATAGTCAAAGCTGCATCAATGATTCAAATGATTCCAGTGACTCCTGCTGGTACTGCTTGCAGATCATGCCAATGCAGCCAACGGCTGCTCAAGAATTGTTGGATCTCAGATACTTTACCTCACGTTGCCTGTGATGTTTTGCAAGTCTGGATCGGAAGTATCCAGTGATGGATGATGTTCATTTGCTACTGGATCCATAATTGCTCACATATACATATATATGTATATGTATGTATATACATATATATATATGTACATTTATATTTTTTTGTAATGTACAGTACCTTTTCATATTTACTTGTAGAGATATATTTATAGAAATACATCCAGAGATGTTCATCAATGACCCTATGCACAATCATGTATATCATATAATTGATCTATATTGCAACATGTTTGTGCGTGAATACTCATCCCAGTTGTCGCGTGCAGGAGCAGCTGAGAGGAAGTCTCAAATGGGCTTCTGCGCGGACCTCAGTGGCACGCTGTGTTCACTGGCTGGGATTCGGGTTTTTCGGCCGTGTCAGTAGCAGATTGTTGCCGTTGCTGATGTGTTACATCTTCTTACTGTACCTCTTCTTACCTCTTTTTACATCCTGTTACCTGTTGTTACGTCTTGTTAGCTCTTGTCAGTGTCAGTTGATGAATCACTCGTCATATCTAGTCATCACGACCAGCGGAGAATGATTCCTGGTTGGTCCTAGGTGCGAAATCATGCCATGGTGGTCCTGGGCACGGCACATCCTGGGAAGTTGGGGGTCCAAGGAGGAGCAAAGCGAAGGGCTCGTGGGTGGTGCTTCGTGATGATTCATGATGACTAAGGATGCTCACGGATGGTTAATGATTTGTTATGATTTGTTAACGATGATGCTTTGTGATGACTAAGGATAGATCATGACTTGTTGATGATTAGGAACTGGTTTATCATGGTCAATGATGGTTTATGACGATTATTGATGATCGATGGCATTGATTAGACGTAATTATTTCAAAATGATTTTGATGGTTGATGGATGGTTAATGATGGTTGATTATGGTTACGAACAATGCCTGTAAATTATGGTCAAGGATGGTGAATGATAGGTTCAAGATGCTTGCTGATGGTTAGTGATGGTCAGTGATGGCTTGTAATAGCCGACCTCATCTACCACGATGGTGTAGTTGACGAAAGGTTGATCAATGCTTCCACTCTGGTAAACGAACCTGGTTGCGTGGAACATCCTCCATTTACTAGGTTTTTACCAATAAACATGTGGGTACTACATGGTACTACCATTTGCAAGGTACATCTCATGCTTGCTACCTGGAAGCTGATTACCATTCGTATGGCTTTTTCAAAACCCAAAAAATGGGTGGTTATTACTGCAACCAGGTTAGGGAATTTTGCTCTGCAGAAGCCTTGGTTGAAGCCTTGGTTCAGCGAAGAATTACTCGGCTGGATGTCGAAGCGAGAAACAGTAGCAGCGCAAGCATGCGTAAGGGCTCCTATCTTTGCCGCTCTTCATTGTTGTTTGCCCTAAAAAAGCCATGCGGTTTCCATAAGTGGTATACTCTGCTGGCACTTTCCGGAGCAGCCTCTTGGTTGGTTAAGGGCTGCCACAGACAAGGCGCAACGCGCAACTCCGAGGTTTGCAGACAACGTCCTCGAAAAGACGCAGCTGCCAGGGGCCACAGATGGCGGGTAAGAAATCGCTGGGAAGTACGGAGCCAACAAGGAATGGTTGGTGCTGAAGAACCAGCTGGCTACAAATGCTACAATATATATAAGTATACTGTATATATATATATATCTATTGTTTGAATTATTGGTTCGTGAATCAGTTTATTCAAGATAGTTGGTTTCTTTAACCACATTCACGGAGAACGGGTTTTGATGACTTTATGTAATTGTTCATGATGCACAATGATAGTTCAATGATCATTGGTAGTCAAAAACAAGTCTTGAACTTGCAAATGTTCAACAAGAGTGGTGAAGTATCATGAATTGTCACCAAGCGGGCCCCATCATCAAGCAATATTTGAAGCCGCTATGCTTAACAACTTCCAACGGGCCGACGGTTTCAAGCATGGGTGACCCCTTTTAACCGTGGGATGATTGGTTGGGATAGCATGAGAACATGATGAGTGAAATACTAACCTACCACACTCTACAGTAGCAATCACATTCTGATTGATTGTTCTGTGATATGGTTTTGTCCCGTCTTGAGCCCCGATCTCGTACTAAGAGTCCCAACAACATCAAGCAGATATAAATGGTATCTCTCCATCAAAGTTAATGGTATTCAGCCGCTGCTGGTGGTCATATGTTGGTTATCACATAGCACTTACGTGGAAAAGCAGTTATCAGTGGCTCTATTTCCAACATCTACGCTACTACTATTTTTATTCTATTGTCACTATGTTTACTCCTACTACGACGGCAGTTCCTACTGCTACTACTACTACTACTGCTACTACTACTACTACTACTACTACTACTACTACTACTACTACTCCTACTCCTACTCCTACTCCTACTCCTACTCCTACTTCTACTCCTGCTGCTGCGGCTGCGGCTGCGGCTGCGGCTGCTGCTATTACTACTGCTGCTGAGCCAAAGAGAACCTGGGAATGATGAAGAAATCAAAATTGAGCCCATACCTATCATGTTCCAACTGTTGATTTCAAGCATCAACCAGCAGTGGATGAGCAGCAGGCTGGTCTTATTGAACGTTGGTGCTCCAGGTCGAGACGTTGGATGGGATTTCTTAGCCACACAAGGCCATCCAATGGAGCTGTTTTTTGATCTTATCACTTATGTATGCATGCAGCCTTGGTACAGAGATGCCTGACTTTTTGGTTCCGCATCCATACAGTACAGAATTACATGTTTTTTTTTAAAGATATACATTTGCAATCATATGCATATATACATATATATGTATGTATGTATATATATATATATATACGTGAACTGTATATACTTGCATGAGATATGGCTTATGATTGCTCGGTGGTCACATTGTTTGGTTCGTTGTAGGATTACATCCAAGGCACCTCTTTCGTTAGGTTTTGAGAAAAAGGTCAGTAGTTTGGATTCTGGTACGGGGGTTCCTGAAAATAAGGATGCTCAGAAATGATTGGTTTATCGTTATCAATGATAAATATTGGATGATAATTGAGGGTACCCCTATGATTTGACAAACACCTGTCCTGTATTGGTTCAGTGTTCCCCAACTTGTCCGCACTGGCCGTAACGTTGTCATCTCACCGTGATGGCCTTTTTCGTCCTGAGCTTTGCAGGTGATCTCAGGTCCTTTTTCGGGTGCTCGAATCATCGTCGATCATGCCGACTCTCTCGGCCAATCACCGCACCCAATCCATGTGGCACCCTGCTAGCTTGCCGGAAAGCAGTGGAAAGTAGTATCAACTACAGTATTCATTTCCTGAGGTGTCGTGTTTCTGAAAGACATTCTTCATGATTTTTGCGTCGGCTGTATTGAGTTTGCACCTACATGTATACTAGGTGATACTTCCCGAAGACGGTTTCACCCTCAAATCCATCGACAAACTTGATTGTGATGATCAATGATGGTTCACGATGATTAATGGATGATGAAGATGATGATGATGATGATGATGATGATGATGATGATGATGATAAGATATGGTTTACGAGTATTGATAGTGGTTGATGATCGTTGATGATTGTTGATGATGATTCTGAATTGGGTGTTTCTCAAAACAGGGGTAATCCCAAATCATCCACTATTAGCCATTTACAGTAGTAAAACAACCATTAATAGGGGTCCCATATTTTGAGAAACCCCCAATTGTTGTCGATGGATAACAATGGTAGATTCTCTGAGTTGTGGATTACCTCCAGTTTCGACACAACTTATGCTGTCCCTCAGGCAGGTGAAACTTCCTCCAGCCTTAGACAAGTTGATGACTGCCAAGACGCGATATGAGGCGCTAGTGGATGGGCCAGTTACGATGAAAATGCGCTTATTGATAAGAGTATGTCTCAAGTGAAACTATCGTGCTTGTTATTTCATTTTATCTATCTACTTCATCCTACACACACTTATATATATATATATACATAAATAGATAAATAGATAGATATATATATATATATATATTTATTTTTAATACATTGCATACACTGTACACATAATATATACATAGCATAGATTCAGGTATATAGGCATTACATCATCTAGTATACATAATCTAACATATCATATACATAGTTTGTATATATATATATTTACATTTCTATTATGATATACATAAATTCGGGCATGTACACATTGAGGTGTGGATATAGATACAAATTTGAGGTGTCCAAGGGTCAAAGTTTTGTCTTTCAGGAAGCTTTGCATCCAAAGAATTTGCGAAGTGACGGCCATCCTTCGGTGCTTAGTATGGGAAGTCATCCTAGCTGAGCCATTCAGGCTATGTATGGCTATGTGTGTGAGAATTCCAGGTGTCTTGGAGAACCATGCGACATGAAAGGATGCTGATGTGATTTCATCCAACTTATTTTTCAGGAACATAGGTCCACTGCTGTGCCTTTTGAGTGTTTCTCCTGCTTTGGAACGGTTACCTCTTCCCATGACTGCAAATGACTCCTAATCATGAATCACTGAATCACTATTAATCAGCGGTTATGAACCACGGTTGATGATTCCATGCCATCACAGCACAAGTGCTTATTGCAACCCTTATAATATATGGGCCATATATTGCACTTGTGAATGTTCGATATCAACTATCATGGGTTATTAGCCAATCATCAGTTGCCATCATTGTTTCTCAACCAGTTGCCTATTCACGACAAAACTTGTAAACCATTTGGAGCACGAGCAATTTCAATTTTTTGCTCAACCATCACGAACCACCACTAAGCGTCACCGTTCTTAAACCATGAAGCCATAGGCCACCACTCTTGATTTTGATATCAACCCTTTGATTCTGATAATCACCTATCCTGTCATCAGGCTTAGTGACTTTTATTGTTATACTTTTATTGTTATATATTTCCTCCATATACTTAAACAAACAGCCAAGCGACTTAGAATTCACTATAGTTTATACAAGTTACCTAGGTTAGTTAAGACCTGATTTGAACAAGACTAGCTCCAGCAAGCCTGGTAGGCAGCCTGGTAGGCAGCCTGGTAGGCAGCCTGGTAGGCAGCCTGGTAGGCCCTGGTAACCATGCCCTTCCAAGGTCCGCGCAACGCCAGGTCCTGAACAATTCTGCCGACGAGGTGCGCCATGCCATCGAGAGCAACGTCCAGGTGCGGAGACAGATGACCGATGAAGCAAGCAACGAGCATCAACCAGCAGCTACCAGGATTAACCAGTGGTCCATGGTTAATAGTGGTTAATAGTGGTAGATAGTGGTTACTAGTGGTTAATAATGGACAAGCAAATAGCCAGCTACCAGTGATTAGCCAGTGATGAGTGACAACTAGTAGTTGATTGGTGTCAACTAGTAGTTGATTGGTGTCAACTAGTAGTTGATTGGTGTCAACTAGTAGTTGATTGGTGTCAACTAGTAGTTGATTGGTGTCAACTAGTAGTTGATTGGTGTCAACTAGTAGTTGATTGGTGTCAACTAGTAGTTGATTGGTGTCAACTAGTAGTTGATTGGTGTCAACTAGTAGTTGATTGGTGTCAACTAGTAGTTGATTGGTGTCAACTAGTAGTTGATTGGTGTCAACTAGTAGTTGATTGGTGTCAACTAGTAGTTGATTGGTGTCAACTAGTAGTTGATTGGTGTCAACTAGTAGTTGATTGGTGTCAACTAGTAGTTGATTGGTGTCAACTAGTAGTTGATTGGTGTCAACTAGTAGTTGATTGGTGTCAACTAGTAGTTGATTGGTGTCAACTAGTAGTTGATTGGTGTCAACTAGTAGTTGATTGGTGTCAACTAGTAGTTGATTGGTGTCAACTAGTAGTTGATTGGTGTCAACTAGTAGTTGATTGGTGTCAACTAGTAGTTGATTGGTGTCAACTAGTAGTTGATTGGTGTCAACTAGTAGTTGATTGGTGTCAACTAGTAGTTGATTAGTGAAATAGCATCAATGGTCCATGGTTAATACTGGTTAATAGTGGTAAATAGTTATGGTGAAGAATATGGGATAATAATCATCAATAGTGGTTAAACAACTAGCTGGCTGGTGGTTTTAAACAGTTTACACAAATGATTGGTTGGTCGACTAATGTTTTTCATGGGGGTTGAAACCATCAACCAGCTGGTGATTGGTGACAACTAGCAGTTGATTACGACCAAGATTAACTAGTGTGACCTGTCAACAGGTGTGGTAACCAGCTATCAGCTACGAGTGACCGCTAACAGGTCTGAGAACTATCATTTGCTCATGACCCGTGTGATCACCAGCAACTGGTGATTAGTGACAACTAGGATTAGCTAGTGATAAACTTGTGAGAATGAACTAGCAATTGGCAACCAAACAAGTAGCAACTAAGTAACACGTTATTAATTAGTGATAAACTAACTAGTAAGTAGGACAAGTAGTAGTGCCAACTGACAGCAGTGATGTTGGTGTCAGTTGACATGAGTGACAACTGGTGACTAATCACGTAACGAGTAACTAACTGACAGCAATGCTAACTAGAGCCTCTCACTGGTAACTGACACCAGTAATTGACTAGTATCTAGTGAGCACTAACCAGTACGAAACTCACTACTGTCCAACAAACCACATCGCAGGCAACAATTCATCGTCACCTTAGTCTTAATAATCACTAATTACCAAACGAACTAGCTAACTGTTTAAGTAACTAAGTAGCCACTCCCAATTAATAATTTCTAGCTGGTGATGTTTGCCTGTTAAGGGTTGACCAAGGAGTTGTTGATGGCGAATGATAATTGATCGTGTTGATTGCATTGAGATGGCTAAGTAGTCAGTCACTTAGTCACTACTCAGTTGGTTGCCTGCCCTTTAGCCAGCTGGAAAATCGCCACATTGCCAGATGCTCATCTTCAAAGTGATTGTGGTGGTTACATCCAAGGAATGGACAAGTCTTAGTGATTTGTGGCATAGTAGCTACTTAGTTGAGCACTTAGTTTGTTCACTGAAGTACTTCCTGTAGTACCAACAGTTTGCTAATTAGTTCATCACTAATTCACGGATAGTTGTGTTCCTTAGTCACTATAAGTAAATCAACTATAATCCATTAGCCATGAAGAAGTAATGGCTATAGTTTACTGTGAATGGTCAATGATTGTTGATCATTCTTGGTTATTGGTTGCAGCAGATATGTGGGTCTGGATCAAGACCAATAATCACCAACGAATGAGTAGGCGAACGCCCCAACAAACAATGATGGTTTCTTGACTGTTCATCCAGGATTGTGGTTAATCAATTGGCAACTGATAGTCAACAATGTATGATGGCGAATCTCCATGATCGGTATAGATAATGGTTTTCTCACCGTGGATTCATGCTTAATGAATCATAGGAAACATTTGGCAAAAGAGCAGAACATGTTGAATGGTGAATAGTCAACAAATCTATGGTGAATAGTCAGCAAATCTTTGGTGAATGGTCAACCATAGTCAATGAGGTCAGAGAGTGATGATGTGATTCTGATACATTCAGCTTGGTTGGATCGCTTCACATCTTGGATTACTCCACATCCCTTGGGATGAGTCATGTAACATCCACATGGTGGTTTCTCAAAATAGGGGACCCCAAGGTATGGTTGGCTTACGACTATAAATGCTTAATACACGGAGTGATTTGGGAGTACTTCTATTTCGAGACCTACTATTAACCATGTCATAACCACAACGAACCATAGAAAATCCAATGGTTTTGAATGACAACTGGGGGGTACTCTCATGACTTGAGAAACCACATCTGTTGGATCCACGCCTCAACGCTTGGAGCAGCTCGACAGCTAGGGCTTCCGCCTCTCGCCCTCCAGCATGTGGCAGCTGCTCCGCAAGCTGCCGTGCTGCCAGCGGTAGGAGGCGCCATGGGATGGCCATCCCCCACCGAGGTGGGCCCCCTAAACGTTAGCTAACTTGGGTTATAACTAGGGTACCAGTTATGGCAGATAGAAATATAGTTAAATGGCGTAGGTATGATGGAAATGGGCCATACAGAGACCTACGCACTCCCCATGATCCTGATCTAAGTGAACTGTTGTGATGTCGAGATGAACCGCGTTATGCATGGTGGGATGAACTCCGATGTGAACTGCCACTCGGGAGATTTGGTGACAGGGGTTCACCAACACCTATAGTGGTTGATGTGGTTCAACTGTGCTAGCATATGAGTTGCATTTGATGCCGCTACTCCAGTCTTATGACCAAAACCCCTACAAATGAAAAGCGCAATCCTTCCCCAAAAAGTAAATGCAAGTAAATCATCAAGTGAGTGGGGAATCTTCGGTGGCTGTGTCATCACCCCTAGTTTTTGTTGGTCGATGTTCGCGTCCTCCCAACCTTTTCGGCGCTGTGCCATGCTGTGCTGCCGTGTTGCCCCAGGCGCCGCGCATTTTTTCTGAGCCGCCAAAGTTGCGACGTCGGGGATCGAATCACTGGAGCGGTTGTCCAGGTGACGAATCGTTGTGGATGTTTTGAGGTCTTTGATTTTTTTGTTATCTTCAGAATCTTGACCAGTCAAAAGAGTTTTCAAAATTAAGGACGAAAGTTTAGATTCTGTGAAACTGTTTTTAATGGCCAGTAGTATGATGTATTGATGGTTGGTGGATTCAAATACTTTTCATTTTTTCAGTCATGCCTGGGGATGATGGCTTGTTATTGGCCAATATTTTTGGGATGGGGTGACAACCACCAACCAATATCTTGGTCACATCCAAGGCTGAGAATTCCCTAAGAATTCTACCAGGGTCAATGAACAGCTGAACTGGTGGTTTTACAGTATACCTTTGCTGGGGAAATTGCTGGTTGGTTGACTCACATCTTTCGTCGTGGTTGCTCAAGGCTTGCTCAGCCACCAAACAGACAGACTTGTAGATGATGCCAGGTTTGAGATGCCAGGTTTTCAGGTTTGAGATGATAAGGGGGAAGTTGTCCAGTAGCTGCCAGGCTGCCGAAAACCTTGGGAAAATGCATGACGTTTGGACGAATCGATAAGCTTCAGACGCTTGTGGTTAGCTTGCATGAGCAGTGTCCCAGGGTCCCAGGCTCATGTTACCAAGCTTAGCCGGAGGAAACCATCAGTTGCAGGGGTTGGATGGCGGTCGATGGTGGTCCACCTTGTCGGTTTGAATGGATTCTCTGCACTGGTCATCCTGGCACACACATGATTCGTGCCCAAGAACGCCCGGAGCGCCGGTCTCCAGGGCGCACCGTGCCATGCACGGTGCCCAAAAATGGGCACGCAAGATAACGCCCCGAACGCTCTGGCTTACTGCCGCGCAACCTGAAGAAATAATTAAGTATTATGGGGTGGCTTACTATACTTTGGGAATTTATATAACTTCTATACAGTGCATCCGCTACATAAGAATCCCAAATTCTTGGCCCAGGGTCCGTCGAATTCTTAATTTGAGTTATGGGTCCCTCAAATTCTTAACAGATTCTTGTTTTTGTAAACTTTGGTAACCATCATGAAGTCGAAAGCTGGAAAATCAAGAAAAAACATTTCGAAGGCTGAAAAGTTTTTTTTATATTCTGCTGGTTGGGGGCTCGACTCCCCCCAGAGGGTCGAAAGTCAAAAAAAACATTTCGGAGCCTGACAAAAAGAATTATTTTCTGTTGGTTGAGGGCTTCAACCCCCCCCAAGGGCTGGAAAATAAACTATTCGGAACCTATTTTTTTTATTTAGATATTTAATTTTCCCGGTAAATTCAAAAAAATTTATTTTCTAAATTAATATTCTTTAATTTATTAATAATAATAATATTAATTAAATTATATTATATTAATTAAAAATATATTTTATTTATTAAATAAATATATAATATTATTTTTAAAAAAATATTTAGAAATATAAAAAATATAATTATATATTTAATAATTTAGGATTTAAAATAAGAGATATATAAGATTTTTTAATTTTAATATATTTTAATTAATATTTAAA
>VSDK01027146.1:4868-34453 GCA_009767595.1 Symbiodinium kawagutii | reverse complement strand
ACGGCCGTTAACATGCCCCCCCCCCTCCCTACCCCACCCTACCCCACCCCACCCCCACCCACCCGAGCATTCCCACGGTGTGCACGTCGTACCGCAGTGTCAACCAGCGTGAACAGGGAACGCACATGCAACGGACGTGAAGAACCCACAGACACCCGACACATACACCCGTACAGCGAGAAAAAAACAAACAAGTCACGCGCACGAAATGCTGCGCCCACCAACAAAAAACACATATGACCTCGCCGTGCCCCTGTGATTCGTGCAGACCTGCGCGCGGGCCCTGAGCCAATCGGAAGGAACAACAACAACAACAACAACAACAACAACAACAACAACAACAACAACAACAACAACAAAAGCAACAACAACAACAACAACAGCAGCAGCAACAACAACAAAAACATGAACCAACAATAAGAACAACAACAAAAGGAGCACAGCAATGGTAATATAATGATTCAACATCGGCCTCTGAATCTTGGGATCCAGGATATAGGAAGCTGCAGAAGCTTGTCCTCAACGAACAAACAGGGACACGCTCAAAACCCAATTAATGAGAAGCAGCGGTGATGCTGCTCTCGTGAATCTAAATGTTGCCATGCCAACATGCATAATATGTATATTATATACATATATAAATATCTATGACACTTAATGTGATAGTGAATAGACGTTGCTTGAATCAATCATGTCGTTTCTTGCAAATATCATCTCATAATGGAATCTAGTCAGAAAATCACATATCTGTAGCTAAATCAACATTATGCATCATTGCACGGAATGCTCGAACGAAAATAATAGAGTTTTCTGCCATGACTAACAATTGCCAGGGATTCCTAATCAGAGTTGACCGTTATTAATCTAGATTTCCCATCAAAATGATAATATTGAGTAATAACCTGTATGTTGGTAGTGAATCATCTAACTGTTATCAATCCAAACCAACCCCAAGAAATTTCAGCAATTAATTACTAATAACCTGGCCGTTGTTACTGTCGAGTAATCAAATAACCTGTTCAACCAGAATTAACCATTGTAAAAACTGATTATGACTAACAAAACTGACAATTGTTAACCAACCAGTCTCAAGTGTTCGCCACGATGAGTCCTGTTTGTGGGTTCACCACTGCGCATGGCACCCCACGAATGGCGCACTTTGCAAAGTCCTGGCGTCTGCACAGCTGCGTTGGAACTCTATGTACTGCTGCTGCTGCTGATGATGATGATGATGACGACCATGATGATACATAATGAATAGTATTAATATGTGTTTGAATATGTACACATATTTGAATATATGAATTTACTCATTAAACAAACAATGTGTATCTATGATCTATGTATGAATAAAACTGTGCATATACATCTACATCAACATCTACATATACACATACATATACATATACATATACATATACATATACATATACCTATATTTACACATACACATACGCATACACATATACATACATATATATATATAAAATATACACATAGAGTATGTACACATATTTCTACTGCATATCCCCATGATACATCTCAAAATCCTGAGTACTTAGCAATGAGGTGATGACCATCCCCTAACATGGATGAATAGCCACCATATGACCATATCTGATCATGACCAACATGGTGACCACGTGCCCATTTGATGGTAGATCTATTCAGCCATGAGCGACATCCAAGATTGGGAAAAACACCTGATCTTTGTTACTCTGATTTACCATCAAATATTCTGGTCTACTGCAATAGATGTCCCCATATGCATGAAAAACATCAGGAACCTTGAGATAACTTTGTGGGTGCTCTACATAAACATGGCACGGGGGTTATGAGCTCAAAACCAACGGACTCAAGGTACTCAAGTTTTGATGTATATACAAGTTGTGATGAATCCATCGAGGTAGTCAAACGCGGGTTTCCACAAATGTTCCTGCCCCACCACAATCCTCAAAATGACTATCTTGAACACCGAAAATATGCTCCATCAACCTGATTTTGCTTCTTCCCCGTACAAAATTAGTGCACCATCACAAAGCATAGCATAAACAGCTAAACACCACCTAAATCAAGTTTTTTCACTAGAACAATCATAAAAAATCCATGCCAAACTTGCTTCACCAGCACCATCCCATCATCTTTGACCCTTTCCAGCCATGGATCGCCTTGCTACGAACCCATCTGCTGGGCGCCTTCACGAACTCTTGCAGTCGCGCTTTCTCGGGTGCCTGCTTTGCAGCCTCGGCCCCGTCGTTCCGCGCGAGAGATCTGCGCTGGTGATTGGTGGGGAATGGTCGACTTGGATGACTTGAGAGATGTTGATGATAAATTGGAATAGTAACTATAGTACTTCAATGATCTTAAATGTACTTGATAGTTGATGATGTTGATGAGAGATTTTGATAGTGGCTCTGATAGTGGTAAGGTGTGGTAATTAATTGTCATAACTTGGGAATCCAAACGCTTGAAAGCGACCTGGCAGGGGATCCCCAATCACGCCAGCGGGGGGAAATTCATGGCACTGGAGGTGTGGGACATGGACCACTTCTTTTGCGATGGCTGGGTGCGTGTTCGGTGGCCCAGACACAGTTCTTGTTATTGCGTATCATTACCTGCAAGTACGTACGGAAAGCAAAACACGTCAACCTCTCCTGCACATCGGATGCTTTGAACTCGTGCTTTTTCAAGTGAGCAGGGTCCGAGGTCCCCGGCAGCATCGCTTTAGCATTAGCTTCATTGTTTCATTTACCAGCTTATCATAACCCCATGGTTGACCTGAAGTAATTAAGTCGTATTGAGGCCAATCTCCTTAGCAGCATCACAACCCCCCTGATTTGCCAGGGGCCGATGTTGTGGTTCCACGCCTCACGAGGAATGACTGGGCTCTGGACCAGCTTCTTCAACGCTGGCTGCGCTTGTCCCTGGCACAGCCCTGGTCCGAAACTACAAACTATCGCAATGATCCGTGGAGATCTGTGGAGTCCTATCAAATCCCATGAAATGCCATGGAATCCTAGGGAATTCAATGGACATGTTTTCATGGAAACCAACTGTTTGATGGGAATTCAATGCAATTCATGGCTATTCCAAACCTGAAGCGCCAGTCGGCCGCTGTTGGACATCCAGAAATTTCCTGTCATTGGAGGCGACTGATCACTTGAATAACCCCATGGCTGACCTGCGATGCGACGAAGTTCTCTTCACCTTTGTCGACGAGATCGCACCTTACCAACGTGATGCCAAGTTGTCGAGCAACCATCGACAGTGAATAAACAGGGCTATTTCTAGCAGTAAACGCCGCGGTGAACCATAGTTGATCTTAACTATCTTGGCGATATACCAAGCTCGTTTTTGAAAATCGTTGCCTGGTTATATACTTGCTACGTGTAGCATGTATGGCTATACCCCTGTCGTACAGCTCCCTACACCGCAATGCTGGTGTGCGCCTCAAGTTTCAAACGGACCATCCCAGACAATTTGAAAGCCTCACATCGATGGACCTTACACACAGACGGACCGGTCCTCAACTGGAAACACCCCAAGCAGGTGTTTATTCGGGCAATCTGTATGGCTTTGAATAGCTTCTGGACGCTTCAGACAGTCCAGTCCTCTGCAAGCTGAGGGCCCACGCACACAACAGTCAGGAAACCCGAGCATGATGGCTATGAACCGTAGGGTTTTGGGTTTGGGGGCTGTCAAAAGTAATCCAACGCAGCCAGTCGAGTACATCTTGAGTGCCAAATCCAAAAGACAAACGCTGGATAACTCATGGGACTGCAAAACATCAGCTATCCAGTGAAAGGCAAGCTTGGCAAGCCATCATGTGTTACTAGTGTAATTAATGTATCATGTGCAAAACTGGTGATACGCTCAGCAAAATTCAAGCCATCAAGTACTATCTGTTTGTTCGAATGTATGTGGTTCTTTCGATCCGGCCACCGGCCACCGACAAACAACTTATGCACGTCGGGCCAAAAAAACCAGCTTGGATGGCTTGTGCTTCCAAAGCAAATGCAATATGACAGAGAGATGGGAGATCTCTGCAGATGGGGATTGTCACAGTTTCATGATTGTCTTGGATTGATGAGCAAAGCTCGGCTGCGGAGTTGATGGGCAGGGAACGACCTGTCAGCAGAACAGTCAGCTGATAGTCTTGATATGAATCAGTTGCCATGGTTCATCGATGGGGAAAACAAACATTGATATTATCTGGGCCTGTTTATCATGAAAAACGAGGTAACAATGAACTATATTCAATATCATTCATATTTCTTCCATCTCGGCTCTTGTCCCTATGTCAATAAAGCAAGATATCCCAATAATCATCAATAATCCACGTTCTGTCATCATGGAGATGGTTATCTATAGGGAGTGAAGGTTGTCCAATGATTATGGTTGGTCACCGTAAATATCTCCTGAAGGTTATCTGGCTGGTGGCTTCAACCCGTTGTTTAAAACACTACTTAATCAACCCACGATTCCAAACACTGGAGAACAAGAACATATTCAAAACCACCAGCGGCCTTCGATCTGCCACCCCCCAGCAATATCTAAAACTACCAACCAAATCATAATATGTCCTCATCCATATCCCCATTGCTGATGATTCATTACCATAAAATACCATAAATATTGAACTTAGCCATGATGTCTCCAAAGGCTGCACCGGCGGCCGAAATGGTCTTGTTCCACGCGTTGTTAGACCGGGGCATATCAATAAGAGGTTGACAGCAAAAAAAATCATCTTCCCCATCACAAAAAATGCAGAAGGTAAGGGAACAAATATAGTTTAGGGGTATTCTCTAACAGTAACTCTTTATAGCTAAAAACACCCCTTAACAAGTGAAAAAACACCCCTTAACAACCATGAAAAAACACCCCTTAACAAGAGAAAAAAACACCCCTTAACAAGTGAAAAAACATCCCTTAACAAGTGAAAACACACCCCTTAACAAGTGAAAAAACACCCCTTAGCTGTCCAAAAAACACCCCTTAGCTGTCCAAAAAACACCCCTTAGCTGTCCAAAAAACACCCCCTAGCTAAGGGGCGTTTTTTCAAAAAACACCCCTTAGCTAAGGGGTGTTTTTTGGCTCTGGTTAAGGGGTGTTTATTGGCTCTCCCCATAGGCAGGAGCAAAAAACACCCCTTAGCAACCCTCAAAAAACACCCCTTAGCTAAGGGATGCTAAGGGGTGTTTTTTTGAAAAAACGCCCCTTAGCTAAGGGGTGTTTTTTTGGACAGCTAAGGGGTGTTTTTTTGGACAGCTAAGGGGTGTTTTTTGAGATATCTAAGAGGTGTTTTTTGATATCTAAGGGGTGTTTTTTGATATCTAAGGGGTGTTTTTTGATATCTAAGGGGCGTTTTTTGAGATATCTAAAGGGTGTTTCTATCTGGGGTACAGCCTATAAAGAGAATACCTGAATTACTGATAGAGGCAACCCTTAAAATATAGTTACTAATCATTTGTACCTCCTTGAACAATGAAACATGGTGCCTTGAGAAGGTGTGTAGTGGGATCTTCTATGCTCACAATCATCAGGTTTGGCACCCTATTCCCCTCATCCTGCCCTTTCCTTTTGAATTCACACGTCATGAACGCACGCCGCGAGCGCGGTTTCCAGCACCGTCAACCGCCAGCGAATTCAGCGGACACAAACAGTTGCAAACACCTTGCAGACTTACTTCCTTTCCGACGAACATGTCGCGTATCTTTGTAGTTCTCGCAAGGAAGGTCTCTTGATGGTCAAGGTCTGGAGTGCGAAATAAGGCTGCGGGTGTGCCTACAAAAAAACAAAGAGCTCCGCCCAATCTAACTCTCGAATTTCACCTGGCGCCAAACAACTGCGTGGAATGATTCTTGCGGGAAACTTCGATAGTCCGCTGGAGACAACACCAAGGGCATCAAATAAAAAGCTTTACCATTGAGCCAGGGATCTTTTTTGGATGTTCATCACCTGGGGAAGGAATTCCAGCTAGCCATTCACCGGTACAGCGTTTGACCGGTGGAGAACCGGCACGGCCCCATGAAAGTATTCAGCTCCAATGAGGAAAAAATTGGACGCATCTGATGTATCCATGCTGTCTCTCAATGATTGTCTAATCAAATCATACATTCATATGTTACATCATATGTTTTGAAAGATTATTTATATGATTCTGAGCTAAAAAACAGAACTGCACCTGAAGGATTCAGCTGGTTTCGCAGATTCTCATCTACCTTTCAAGCTATCTACGGGGCAGTGAGATCAACTCTGAGCACTGAGTCCAGAAATGGGACCCAAGCCACGAGTGAGTTACCACCAAGCATGATGAACCATCCGTCCTTATCCATCAACTGGTTCATATCTCAAATGATGGCTCATCATTCTCAATCATCGGGAATTATGATGGTTCATCATTTTTGATACCGAGGATTAGTAGGAACCAGACTCAATCATCTGGATCAAGCATCACAATCAATCACTTATTTTTCACGACACCCACGGAGCTCCAACTTTGAACCCCCCCCCCCCGCCTTCTTCAATTCGGCCTGTAGCCTGGCTTCGGCCCCGAATGTGGGCCCCGTCACACCAGCAGTAGCTGTCCCTTTACAACTCCAGTTGAACTAACCCAACTCGTGACCCCCGCCCAACTTGTAGACCTAATAGAGCCATGTTCTAAACCCCTAGTTTATGGGCTTGCAAAAACAACAGGCTTTCGCGAACCTTTCGCGTCGCTTTCGCGACCACAGCGTTAGCTTTCGCGAAGCAAGAATTTCGCATATCTCTTTCGCCAACCTTTCGCGTCGTGAGTCTAAGTTTCCAGATAAAACACTGCGTGATGAACCAAACATGTGAAGTTATGATCACTTTCGCCAACCTTTCGCATCGTGCTTTGTACATTGTGCTTTCGCTTGGGCTTTCGCGGAGCTTACGCGACCGTGCATTTCACTTTCGCGAACCCATCCCTAGATCAACCTCTAATTGAAAGGTAATCATACGGGTTTTGAACGCTGCTCAATAGAATAGGTGACATCTTTTTGGACTGGCTGGGGGAAAATTTTGGACTGACATATCATATACAAAGAGCTATGAGTACAGATACTTTTGACCGCTCAAGAACTTTTGAACATTTCAGCTCTAGCTGTTTGAATTGGGAGGTATCAACCAATGGAATGGATCACTGGACAATTTCAAGTTAACCAGCGGTCCGATTCTTTTTTTCCCGCCGCCTGATCAATTGCTGCAAAACTATGGGCAGCCCAACCCACTTGGTGACTTTGCAACCCATCCAGAGATCCCGGGAATGATGGCTCACAATTACTGGTAGCCCAGAACAATAGTAGTAGTAGCAACAATAGGGGTCAGTCAAAGGGGTTCATCATGGTTGATGCTCAGGGCTAACATGATCAACCATGCGAGGTCAAGCATGTTCAACGTTCCAAGCGATCCAAAGCTGGTTGCTGTGAAACGATGGAGTCGCAGCAAAAGTGTCGTTCGTGAATGGCCAATAAAAGCTGATGAATGTTGATAGGGGATAAAAGCATATAAAAGCCAAAATCTTATGCACTAGACTGCTTGGAAGGGAATCCCCACAATTTTCCGACGCATCTAAAGAGATAAGTCCGGAACAGTTCATCACCAATCATCGTGTCATAATGTGTGCGAGTCGCTAAATGAGCCACAGGCCCACAGATCAAGCGGCCGGCAAGTACCTCAACATGAATGTGCACATGTTGCATCATGTCGGTATGTTTCTGTACTGATCCCCAGGTTGCTTCTAGGCATCACAAACATATCGAATCACAGCATGCATGATTCAATTTGGTTTCGTACATCTCAACTATGGAGGATACTTTCGTATCATTGACTCTTATTTTTAAATCCATTTCGTGTCTAATAATGTCTATACTACAGCTTGTGTTCCTCGCAGCCTCGTCACCGTCCCAACTCAATGACCCTTTGGATTTTTTTCGACCAGCAGTCGCACCTTGGCCTTGCCGTCGGAAGCTTCGGCTCCTCCAGGTGACGTGATTTAGTTAAGCCGTTTACCATACCTTACAAGGGTACAGGATACTTATTAAAAGGTGACTTAAACTGTTGTGACTTAGTTGTCACCGTTTACCATACGAGAAACATCCTACTGAGAAATACTGTTGGCTCATATGATTGATGACATTGAAGCATATTGAAGCACGATACTGGCAAATTCCTCATAAATATATAGTTGTGAAGAACCAGCGACGCACTTTATCATTGCAAGTTTTTCATGGCTCCCTCAAAGCTTTGAATGTGAATAGCCACTTTCTCCTATCACAAAACCCGGCTAATTGATAGACATAAATTCAGGGTCCAGCTGTTTGTGTTTTAAAATTTGCTCAATGCATTCCTGATTGCAGTGGCATCTGAATGAGGAATGATAAATGCAATGTGTCACCCTGGTTCGTAAGCGATACCCTGACCATGATTCATTGAAATAGATGTACTTGCACCGTTTAAATATTCGGGTCCCTGGAGCAGACTAAGGGAATCAATCCTAAATCCACCAAATGTTGGCCATACTTCAGCTGATTTTTGAAAAGACTTAAAAACAACAGATTGCGGACAGAAAGGTGCGACTGTGGGTGATTACGGAGATTGAATCTCAAAATAGCTTTTTGTTGTTCTTTGAATAAGGGTTTTGACTCATCATAGAGTCCCCGAGCTCTTTATTATTCGGGGTGAGGGGGCGGTTTTTACTAATAGAGGGAAAGGATTAGATATTATGATGTTGTGCTTTATTTTACATGGGCCATGCAACGGAATTCAGGGTAATTGTGTTTTTCTTTCCCCCTCCTTTATAATGTGCATGTGAATTAATAAAGATACCACCATGAATTCATGTAAATATTGCTTCGTAATGGTCAATTTACTGGTGCACAACGGCATCCTGTATCTGATTCAACGCTTTGCTCTCACATTGTTCTGAAATAATCAAGCAAGTCAAGCCTCATCGCTAAGGTTTGAAGTAGGAATCCATTCTGCCAGTAGCGGGTCATCAGTAGGGTTGGCCTCTTCGAACCAAGCCATGAAAAGCGATGCTGCTGGGTGGTCACACAATAAGCCCTAGTCATTTAGAACCAGCTGCAATCCTCTATGCATGTTTTCTATAACCCATCAACCAAAGGCTTTCACACTGCAAACAAGAGAATCACATAGAACCAATGCGTGGTGAAGATACAAATGACCACGGCGTGGCTTGTGACGAGCACCAGTCAGGTTGCATCTGCCCAAGGACCATAATGGCGTGGCCCAGAGAGGCAGTCAAACCTCCTAGGGCTAGGCTTCACTACTCACGGAAGCATGACCCCCCACCTCTGTTCGCATCACCTTTGCATGTTCAGAGGCCTTGAGCAGCAGGTGTTTGAAGACACACAAAGAAACGGGGCGACGCCTCAAGCGTATTCATTGAAATGGTGGAATTCAATGCTGATAGAAAGCTGCTAATTACTTTCTGACAATTGTGTGGGGCTGCCTATAGATAGCTGTATACAAGAACCACAAACACGATTGAAGCAACATGCAAGGATGGTTCCACACAGCGGTTCCCGGCCTGTGCTAAAGCTTTCAAGGGGGAACCATGCAAATACTGGATTCGGCATTTGCTCAATCAGGTTGATTGAACAGATTGCCAAGTCAACCATTCACATTGTTTGCAGAAGATCTACTGATCGTTACAGCCTTTCATCCTATATTGGTAGTTCATAGGACCACTCAGGTTCCAGAAATGACAACCCACAATTTGATCCCATCAATCAACTAGCAGCAAAGCTCAGAGTGGTATACTGTGATAGGTGATCACTAAGATGATTGGAACTAGATAAAGTCATGCTTTGGCAAGAGGTCAACAAACTCAGAAGTACGACTGTAAAACCATCAAAGTGCCGAATTCCGAAAAAGTCAACATGGGTCCGAAACCTTGGAGCAACAAACAATGACCGATGCCATTGGCTGAGGATAAGTGGTCCAAGCATGCGCAATTCTTCGGTTGTTTGGAACCTTTGCAATTGGCGAAGCATTTGAGGGTCATCCAACATGTTTCGAGGCGACTTGGCAAGGGAGCACTCTTTGCTGGATTCTGAATCTCTTTCCCACATCCCATCCTGTGGAATCGCACATGCAAGATCTACACCTTTCCAACAACACGGCCTACAGAACTGGCACGATCAGATCGCCCTCCTTTTACACGACCAACAGTGACCTATCAGCCACTCACTTCCGTGTTGAGCCACTCACTTCCTACCTCTCCGCAGGCCGCCTCGGGACTCGTTGGCTCCTGGCATTGCTCCTGCGTCACAAGCATGCATCGTCTGCCAAAACGTACGTTGGAAAGCCTGGCTACCCTGGTTATATCCATCAAGTTAAAGGGTCCTGGAGATTTTCCTATCAACAATTTCTGGGATTCAATCATCTTGAAGATACTCTGGTTCAGAAGTGTGGTTATGAACTATAGAGAACTATCGACACCAGGGATCGTCAATTGATGGTTGAGAACCTAAGGATCCTGAGTTCCTTTGGGTGCTGGTTGCAGGAGCTTGATGGCGCACCATCAACCATCTAGGCTTGACCAACGGTGGGGACACTTGAACCAAAGGATTCTGTGGCTTCAGCACCCAAATCATATCAAATCCCCGTCGTTTGCAGTCATTGTCTCTGAGAACCATGGACACTTAAACATGATGTCGGCCCGGATTGATTGGTTGCTAAGCGTCCTGTTAACAGAATGTCGGTTACAGCAGATCCCAGGGTCGTCGTCTCACAATTGCAGAAGCCAGTAACGCGAATGTCAGCTGTAGCAGTAGAGCACAAAAAATACAATCAGTCAACATCCTTCAAACAGCTGTACCAGACAACATCCTTCCAACATCCTGAAAAACCCATCAACTTCAACTGGGACATTTTCGCCAAATGGAAGAGTTTCAACTGGGGCCCGAGGGGTTTGGCTGACAACTTCGGGAAGGGCTGGCAGTCCTGCGAGGTGATCGGCTCCAAGGTGTAAGGAAGCCTGGTGCAGGCTGTGGGCTCTGGTGGTTTCCTACTGGTTGATCTGCCAGTGCTGGTGACAGTGGAGATGATGACGACGAGGACGACGATGATGATTATGATGATGATGATGATGATGATGATGAGGATGATGAGGATCATGATGATCAATCTAATGGCTAACTATAGGAATGACTAGCCAACAATAGGTTAGGTATATGAAATCGTGAATACCAGGTCCCTGTGGTGAGCCACAGCAAGTTATGGTCGGTGAAAGTATCATTGAATGAAGTGATCATCATCCCCAAGACATGGTATGCTTCTGTATTGTTGCAAGAATGATCATGATCAAATAAGCAAGACATGTCTGGATGAACAGTACGCGACTGGTGGTTTCTTATTGTTGGAGAAAGTGAAAATACCCAAAAAATGAAGTCGTGTCGTCGATGATGATAACCCAAGAAACATAGATTCAAGATGATCCAGGTGGTGTCAACCAGTGCTTGGCTGAGGCAACTAGAGGTCCTTGAGGCTCAAGAAGAACTTTATGACGACCTGGTTGATGGTGGAACCACCCCTACGGAAAAAGAGAGTCAACTTACTAACCATTTGTTTATAAGTTCTAGATAGTTTTAGGGAAAATCAAACATGCTAAAGACCACCAACCAGCCACTGCCATTTACTACCTATCGGGTGTGACTCCTCAAACAGGCCGACCCCTCAGCCTCGCCTCACAAGCTCCATGGATCCCAAAGGCCTGATGGGAGACTGCTGCTGTAGAAAAAACAAAGGCTTGAAGGTCAACTCATAAGGAGAACTATCCACTAACAACGAGGAATATATGCGTTAATCATCCATATCATCCATAAGATGCACTCCAATATTAGAATATCCTAAAATTATGGTAAACGAATTGAACAACTGGATATGATTCACGTATCATCCACAAATCTCTCAAAGTTGACGGTTGATATTGGGAACTTCCATTCAGATGGACTTGTGATGTATTGTCTTGATGGTCCACTATCTGAGCTAAACATAAATCATCAGTGGCTATCATCAAACAAAAACTGTCCATCATATCAGCTCCGGAGAGCCACCAAGTTTGAGTCCTAAACCAACCATTCTTGTAGGATACCCCTATGGCTTAAGAAACCATCATACAGAAGAATACAAGAGAAAATGCCAGTTCCATACCCAGTTCGTAATGTCAATCCAACATCTCCACTCTGCTTGTATTCTTGGCTATGCTCCATTGTTGAGTCAGGTTTGGCCACCCATCATGCATAATCAATCTTTCAAAAGACAACTCTACAATCTATCAAAAGCAAATGCGCGACCTGACTCACCACCCATCATGACTATAATCTTTCAACAAAACTCATAGAAATAACATGAAATGACTGGTTTTTCACATTTTTTCACCTTGAAACCACGCATCAGCCGACCTTTCATAACTCGTGACACCCGGATGTCGACGGTCCGAACCTGGGCTGCGTCACACTGTGCTCAGGGGAAGGAGTCCTGGCCACCGCGGAAACAGGAACCAGCGACGATGCCATGTGGTGGTCATAACCAGTGGTTAATAAGGCTTCGTATGCACTAAATTGGTACAGGGGTTAGCACATATGTTGATATAATAGTTGATATAAACTGTATATTCACATCATTGACAATCATTCAGTTGATATACCAATGTATGTTAAGGTAGCACCGGTACGTTGGTATAGGTAAATGTGTAATCCTTTGTCTGCATGTAAAGGATCGAACCCCATGTGGCAATGCATGGGTGATCCGAGGCGCAAGAGATCACCGAGTTTCTTGCGATACAAATAGCAGGTGTTGTTGCTATTTTTGTTGTTGTGGACGCGTGATTGCTATTGTTTACTCGAATTTTATCTTTTGGATTCTAGGTATACAAATGATTGTGGATGGCTGACTATCGTGAATGTCACATAGGTCTCCTCATGAATCGTTTTCAGTCGTCATGGGATGCTAATTATGCGCTCCGTGCAACTGCTGATACCACTGCTACACCCTGTGCTACGCTAAATTACCCTTTGCAACTGTTCTTTTTGACTACACAAAGCATACTAGCAAGTTTTAATTGGCAACTATATATTGTACAGGATTGAGTTTTGATCAGTTATCAACCAGCAAGTACGTATGTAGTTGGTCAGCCAGTCTTTATATGCCAGTCATCCTGTACCCTAGGTAGAATAACTACTCGGTTCCCGACCCCCATCGGGCCGTGGCACAAACAGCTTGTCGGCTTGTCCGAAATGTGCACGGCGTGTGGGCGCCGTGACAATTTCGCATGTGAAGGTGTGAAAATCAGAGTTTTGGGAGTTCCCCAAACTACTTTTTTTGTCACAGGTCGGAGGCTTGGAGTCATTCATTGCACGGAGTAGGCCACCTTGCACAATTCCGAAAATTAAACAGTTAACATGCCCCGCCCCACCCACCCAACCCCACCCCATCCTTGACGCAGCATCAACTTCATGACGCAAGTGCATGCGAACGTTTGCATGCCCCACCCCACCCCACCCATACTCCATCCTTGACGTAGCATCAACTTCATGACGCAAGTGCATGCGAACGTTTGCATGCCCCACCCCACCCCACCCATACTCCATCCTTGACGTAGCATCAACTTCATGACGCAAGTGCATGCGAACGTTTGCATGCCCCACCCCACCACACCCCACCCCATCCTTGACGTAGCATCAACTTCATGACGCAAGTGCAAGCGAACTTTAACATCGCCCACCCCACACCGCCCCATTCTTGACCTAGCATCCACTTCATGACGCAAGTCCAAGCGAACGTTAACATGCCCCACCCGACCCCACCCATACTCCATCCTTGACGCAACATCAACTTCATGACGCAAGTGCAAGTGAACGTTAACATGCCCCACCCCACCCCACCCATACTCCATCCTTGACGTAGCAACAACTTCATGACGCAAGTGCAAGCGAACGTGAACATGCCCCACCCCACGCCACAGCACCCCACCCCAGCCTTGACGTAGCAACAACTTCATGACGCAAGTGCAAGTGAACGTTAACATGCCCCACCCGACCCCACCCATACTCCATCCTTGACGCAGCAACAGCTTCATGATGCAAGTGCATGCGAACGTGTGCATGCCCCACCCCACGCCACAGCACCCCACCCCAGCCTTGACGTAGCAACAACTTCATGACGCAAGTGCAAGTGAACGTTAACATGCCCCACCCGACCCCACCCATACTCCATCCTTGACGTAGCAACAACTTCATGACGCAAGTGCAAGCGAACGTGAACATGCCCCACCCCACCCCACCCCACCCAACCCCATCCTTGACGTAGCATCCACTTCATGACCCACATGAGAACAAACGAAACGGTAAAAAAACAGTAAAATTGTCACGAAATCACACGGCCCGCTAGGGGTCCTGGTCCCACTACTCTAGCACCCGGTGGCCATAGCTATTATTGAGAATTGACCTAGTAATTGAAATATCATTCGCTGCTGTTCCGAGCTGGTGAAAACTCACCAAGCGAGTTTACCAATTGCACATTGGCAAGGTGCCGAATCTCTGTGACTTGCTGCTGAAAAAGCATCGCCACACAACAACTCAATGAGGGTATGCTGGGTCGGGATGGAATGAAAAAAAAACTGCAGTTGAACACCACCTGGTTACCGATGATTGCTGGTTAACCACTTTTAATCGCTATTCATTACCACTCTAAACATCTAAGAACTGTTGTGTGGCATCCAGCAACTATTAAATACTCTTCACAATTTTACCATGACTAATAATGGCGCCATTCATATTTACGTTGGGTTCGTGTTAACATTTAAGCAGTAATGCTGACGGTTGCTTATTGACCGCTAACCACAAACCAACCATACTGAACCAATCCATTAACCATTGATGAACCAACCAATTCAATTAACCATCATTGAACCGTTAATAGTGATGGTAACCAACCAATTAACCGTTATTGAACCAACCACTTAACAAATCATTATTAACCATATTACCAACCAATCAACCATTGTGATGGTAACCAACCAATGGATAGTGGTGGTTTCATTGTAACATCACCGTTTTCGAACCAACCTCTGGTGGTCTTGCTGCTCAATGTCCTCGGGGAGTCGCTCAGCTGCTCCGGTGCCACCCTGAAGCAATTGTTCGCACGAGCGGGGGCGTGGGGGAAGCTCTGGTGCCGTTGACCATGATGATATTGGTCAGTTACGGGATAATGTTTAGCTTTTTGTTGATCAAAGATATGTGTCCAATGATCAAACGAGATTGGTCAATCTTTCGTCATATTCCAAGATGATGTGAATCCACGGGATGGTTGATCATATCATCTTACAATGATGTTTGATAGTTGGTGAACCCTTGTTAAACATCATAGTCAATATTGATCAATCTTCAACATGCGTGCTTGCGGGGCGGGCTTCGAAGATCTTCCAAGCAAGAGGGTATAGAGCTTGAAAGGACCCAATATGGACACAGTAAACAGACACTGAAAAGTCAGAAGAGTGGTGATTTGACAGGTTCATCCTAACATGATCTAATCTAACATGTAGGATTTGGCAGAATCACAAAGAATAAACAATGTTGGATTCGGTTGGCAGAATATCAAGGCAACCAACATCTACGAAGAAAACGCAAACAGAATGTCTTTTCATCAACTTACTTCGAACAGTTACAGTATGGCAGCGATGGCTAGTACAATTTGAATTGATTACTCAAGCCTCGAGCAAACACAGGGAGAACACATTGGAACATAATAATGTGATGATTCATCAAGAAAAAAACGCATTTTGAACCCCGCCGTAAGCTGCAGGAGTACACATTTCATCAACGAAGCACATGTTGAGACAGCAAAACAAGGAAACTGAAAGTTGGCCATCACCAAAAGTGGGCACAAAACTATAACCAAAATATGGGCTGAAGTGGCAAAAGACCTGGACGATTCCTTGTGTTTTGATGGTCAAACAGTAGAGATTCTTCCAACAGCAACGCCTCAATACAAAGTTGCAAGAGCCCGAGCAAGAATTAATCCATTGCAGTTTGATCCTTCAACAGGTATTGAGTGAGAATCATGGGGAAAACAACTATTGACCATGCATAATTACTGTAAATGCAGTGTGATGACTTGAAGGTCATTGCATTTTAGCACTGGAAGGTATCCAAAGGCCACTGGAAAGTATCCAAAGGCCCATGGATTCACAGGATCTTTTGGCACGGCACAGGTTTTGCTCACATCCATGAATTACCCGCTAACGATCTCAAGTTAGATGCCTTTGTTCAACATACCATGACATGTTGTTCCTATATAGGTTGATCCCTAGAAACCAGCTTTGATCAACATTCATGGATGTGTCTCCACTGTTAACAAGTCTTGACCTATCATTGACCACCTCTAGCCATTTTTGAGGGATACCCGATGTAACAGCTTGAGACATAATGTCCATGTCGGCGTACGCTGCCTAAGACACCCTGTAGGCCGTGATCGGCTGGATGCCGCAGGTGTCTCCTGGAGAACAGCGACCCACATTCATGGGTATATAGCCTCTTCAAAACAAAGAATGACAATGATTGCAATTGTGGCTATCAGTGATGACATAAATAATTAGTGGTCAATCATGATGATCATTGGCATACTTAAGCTATCATTATGGTTAAGTAGCTAATAACATGGATAATAAGTGGTATTACAATGCAGTAGTAGATCCAGCTGATAACTAATGGTTGACTGGTGGCCCTGGCTAAAAACCATAGTTTCTAATCATAACAAAAATGATAGGCGCTGACTAAAACTCACGAGAAGATAGGGCGCAGCAGGAGAAACACTAAGCACCGTTGCATTTGGACTGCGAGAGGGGCTTGCAATTGTTGAACCCAAATGACTTTGCAACCTCACATGGGTGGTTTCTCAAGATGGGGAACCCCAAGAATGGCCGGTTTATTACTGAAAGTGATTTTTAAAAAAATGATTTGGGGGCACCCCTATTTTGAGAAACCACAACGTGGGTGAAACCTCGTGAATGTGTAGACATGTTCCAAGGGACTCGGACAAAACTAAGTCGGTAAAAATTGTTTTGCGTGCATGTTCCCTAGGCGAAACGACCTGTTACGACAATCCTTGTGTTGTGTGGTAACTTACATTGGGAATGATGGCAGCTTCAAATTGCAAGGGAAGTAGGAGGATACTGTTTAGAGGTCACCACCACTTCACAGTGGCGTGTAAATCCTAGCAACCACCAATTGCCGCCATGTGTTGGTATGTCAACCTGTCTTCATGCCTAAATTAGATGTATTGTATATCTTGTAATTGTCTTCATGCATGCATGCGTGCACGAACACACAAATACATACATATCATATATACTTAAAACAAACACGCACATGTATATAGATTCATACATCTGATTACAAATAGCAATATACAGCACATCTTTCTCGGTCTCTCTTTTGTCTTCGTATACATGTATATTAAAAGACATCTACCTATGAAATCTCTCTCTCTCTCTGTCTATATATATATATATTGATATGATATATCCATCCCTCCACCCATCCATTCCTCCATCCATCCAAGCCACTGGTTCCAGGCGCCTCCTCCTTGCGCTCCGCCAAACGTTGCCGCATCTTGGCCAAGCGACGAGAGGTCACCTGTGCCCGGGCAGCTCTGCCGGTGTGCACCATTGCTTCGTCGCGGAAGGGAGGCATTTCCAGCTGCGAAATCATGTGCGATCAACGAATCCATGGGATAGGATCTATTTCATATCTATTTCTATGATTTTCCACAAGGAACAGCTGGGTTTCCGTTCGGAAAGAAATGGAGTGATGTTCCATTGCGTAGGGGGAAACCCAGCTGTTCTATGGGGGGAAAACGAATGGGCTCCATGATGTTCCATTGCCTAGGGACTTGCCAGAGCGTAACCATGGAATGGTGGCTGTTCCCGGTGTTCTCATGGCACCTCGAAGTGAGGCGACTGCAACGGAAGCACCAAGTCTTGTTGTGTGCCACCCTGGTGCGGGCTGAGGCAAACCCTCTGGTAGATCAACCTGGCGTGTCCGTAAAGGACCCCGCAACCAGTTTCTAAACCAACATTTGCGGGCAACACTCCCCAGACCACCAGCAAAGTCAATAACAGTCTAAGCTAACATTTCTCTGGGGGGTTGCATGCCTTTCCACCATCCACCATTCGGCGTGGCAAAAATGGGCGTATTCAACCAATAATTCATGATTTAAACCAACCATTCTGCCCAACCATCAATCCAACCAGTAGCAGCAACCCAACCAAAACATCAACCTGCAATAACATCTAAATAGCCATAATGCAGCCCGTCACTTGACATTGGCACCACGAACCTACGCGGGGCATGCGACCTCTCATTGTTGCCGATAGCATGGCATTGTATCTTTTTGCCTCTGCACATACGACGTTCATTCTCCACCATTTCTTCTACACAACTTATTAATATCTGATGTAACAATAAAATCCAAGATGCAACATCTGAAGTGGAGTTTGCTGCTAATTCTCTACCATTTCATGTCTGGTACCCAACCGGCATGTAATCCATGATATGAAACATCTAAGGGCTGATATCTGCACATGCGCTGGCCCATCTTACAAAATCCTTCACCATGGCTCAGCTCGTCATCTGCATCAACTTGCCCATGTATACACTTGCCTGTTAATACATGATGTAAAACTGATCCAACAGTGTCATCACTTTGCATGGTTGAGCAGCACCTCTATTTCATCCATTGCCGTGGGTCAATGACCTGCACAGTACAGCCTGCACCCCAGCTCCCATCTCATCAACGACCAAACTAGGTACCTTTGTTGGGACCTCAGCTACCTGCTGTTTTGGATGGCTAGGTCCATCCTCACACGGTGGTTTCTCAAAACGGGGGTACAGCCAGTCATCATCCAATGTTACATCATTATCAATACTAGAAAACCAACCATCTTTAAAGTCCCATAGTTCAACTACTACTCAATATTACTAAACATCACTAAACCATATCATTATTCACATCTATTCACTATCACGGACCATTTATTAACCACAGCATTGTCTGCACTCAGTTCCCCATGAACTTCAGCTGCCACATCACTCTCCGCCGCTCCGCAGCTCCTGCGGCTTCTCAGCTCTTTGCCTGAGACCTCAGCCGCGCGGATCAAGCCATGCTGCCAGCGGTGCGTAACCGCGCCGAGGGGCAGCTGATTTCGTCCAACAAGTCATCCACAAACGTTGACAGCCTCAGCAAAGCAGTGAAATGAGAAGTTTTCGGCCGAGAAATCATAGCCCGTCCCAGAAATCCCAGAGAATTCACCCCCAAACACGAATTCATGCACGGGAATAGCTGTGGACGATTGACATTGTCATCATAGTTTTTGTTTCGATATGCTGCAAGGCTCCAAATGCCTTCACTCTTGAAGGATCGTGAGTGGTGCCTGCATTCGGTGTCTCCCAACGCTTCACATGACAATCATGAACCACAGCACTATCAAGAAATATCACAAAAGATGACATAACCATGACTGCCCATAATCATTAATAAAGTTCAACACTACCCATGTGAAGTATGATTTACCACTCACCAGCATTGGCCATTGTAAATCAGGTAGTACCCATGAATGATGATTGTGATCATGATGATTAAATATTGTCAACCAGTATTGACCGTCATCAACCGTTATTGCCAATTCAGTATCAATAATAAGCATGCTTCAACACCATTGATAGTGTTGGTCAATTACTATTGATGATTGCTCCCACTAGTCACCACTATTAACCATCAACAAAGACTTCAGCATTATTAAGCGCCACAATCAATCACCATTA
The DNA here is from genome assembly GCA_009767595.1 of Symbiodinium kawagutii. Taxonomy (NCBI): domain Eukaryota; class Dinophyceae; order Suessiales; family Symbiodiniaceae; genus Symbiodinium; species Symbiodinium kawagutii. The sequence continues at coordinate 14,582 of VSDK01027146.1, read as the reverse complement.
TTAACAACTGCTATGAATATCAGTAGTAGCCATCAACAATCACCATAAATATTCCTGATAAACAACTGATCATCAACCATCATGATTAGTCACTGTTGACAATCAGCCATCTTACCCATATCATCACTGGTCGGTGGTTCCAACCCCTATCACAACAGTCAACCAACCAGTTCTTATTGATTAGTAGGGAAAATAACAAATGTTTGAAACCACCAACCACATCACTTCTAATCACGGTTGATGACTTCCATGATCGGCCATGACCGGCATATACCGGCATCACCGGCTGAAGCCCAGCGTTGATGTGCTCCCGGCCTTTCAGGGTCCAGCATGTGCTGCTGAACGGTGAGCTGCTGCATGTGCTGCCTTGATGGAAAGCAACATGAAGCCCCATGTGTAGGCTGAATGAAAGGCCGAATCATCGTCTTAACGATGGGCTTAATGATGGTTAATCGTGGTGAATGATGGGGTTAATGATGGTCAATGTAGGCTTCGTCAATGACTTGTAGTGCAGCTATTGGTTGACAATGATTCATGATGTGGGCTTAATGATGGTGAATCGTGGTGAATGATGGGGTTAGTGATGGTATAGCTGCGGGCTAAGGCATCACAACGAATTCCAACGAAAACTATGGGTAGATGAACCTTCCCAATTTGGACGATTTTCCTCATTTTTGGGATGTGAACAGTCAGGGGTACAAGGTACTGACACCCAGCCAAATGTGCATCTGTACGTCAATATAGCATTTCAAAATCGCCAAGTTGTGTTGATTTATGGAGGCACAGAAAGTTTTAGGATACATATTTGTTAACCATAAATCACCTATATAGGATTCGTATTTATACATATTACATATTATTATCCCCCATTACTGGTTGGTTAATACTGACCCATAGCCATTTGTTAACCACCTCAAACACTGATGCCGAGCTTATGAAAGGCCTTCGCATCAGGTCCTGAGGATCAGGCTGGTTCAAAGCTTGCAAGTGCGCTTGGTGCTCCTCGTTCCTAAGTTCCCGTTGTGCTTGGGAGCTGTGGTGATGCAAGAAACTGACGCAGCAGTCCTTGTAGTCCTTTACTCTTCAGGAGGAATGGAATGTAGAAACTGCACCCTGACACTTGCATCTGCCCCTGAACTACTGAACCCAAAAATGAAAACTTCAGGAGGTTTGAAGAGCCTTTCTAGAACCAACGAAGGAAAAACAAGCAATGGCGTAGTTCTCTTCACCCTGGGAATCTGGTCCCCCACACCTTGCACATGCATCAGCTTTCATGACATCAATGCAGTAACAACAAAAACGACCTGAAGCAAGAGTACTAAATGACTCATAATGACTCCATTCAAGCGTACTGACCATCCGATAGCCAGCATGACGGCACCTTCTGGACGGGCTTCAACTGCGAACAAATCGCTTCATCCTCTTGGTGTCCAATGCCATAAATCTGGGCGTTACACTCTGTTGGTTGAGCCCTCAAACTAGTGACAGCATGTAATAGCCATTGTCAACAATAACAACTGCTGTTGGCTTCCCCTACAACTCGACCTTATTGTTGGTTGCCACTGACCGCAGTATGAAGTTGCTCTTGATCCATTTAGTAGTGGTTCTTACTAATAGTGACTATATCATTTAGTATAGTAGAGTTGATGGATACACCAGTTTTACTTGCAGATGTATCCGAATCTATCTATCAGAATCCATCCAGAAAACAACCATAACTGGACAACTTGCAGTAAGGCTTGTAAACAAATATTCATCCGTTTCAGTCGCGGAAATCCATCAGCACGGCATTGCCCAGGCACAAGTTATCCAGCTGTTGCTTGTGTAGGATTCGCCTCAGTGATTGCCCTGAGGACCGGTGAAGCAAGTTTGCTTTGCAGGTCATTGTGGGAGTTGCAAAGTCATAACCATTGTCACAAAGGTTATAAACCCTACAAGGTAGCTGAGAACCCCCAGGAGGCTTAACAAGCTAGAGTCATCAATTGTAGCATGAACATTGAGGAAATGACTATTCTGACTATTTCTTCATTGAAAAAAATAGTTGAGCACTTTGAACATTCCATCCAAAGAATCATGTTTGAGGCTCTTCAGGGTAATCAGGCATCTCATTCCGCAGTTTTCCAACAAAAACGCAAAAACCAAGTGATATAAAAAGGTCGGGCAAATGACTGTGTTTCCATCAACAATTCTGCTGATCAAAAATGGGTACTGTATCTGATTGCTTCGCTTTGAATTTCCAGTTGTTTCGTCTCCAATCCAGTTCCAGGGTTTAAACCTTAGGGAGAAAACTAGCAAACGAAAGGAGGGTATAGCCATCACTCCCCAACAAGCAGCAGTCCTTGATCATATCCTTGCTGCTATTCACCGGCCACAGCACCGCAGCTAACTCTCAGAGCACAAGTTGATACTTTTTTGCTGGCGAAACTCCGATCCAAACATGGCTGAAACTCATCAAAACTCCCGTGTTTTGCTGGAAATCAGCCCATTTTCAGAGCACCAAACTCCCATCTTTGAAGTTAAACTCCCATCCAAGCACCCAACTCCATCCAACTCCCATCTTTGAAGTTCTACACCTTGGATGGCCCAAGGTTTCCACCTTAGCCAGGTTTCTCCATCGCCCGCTGCCGCTGGGCTTCGCGGCTGGTTGCGCTGCGACAAGGCCGCCGCGGAGGCCGCGTTGGAGAAGGACGCCGCTTGCGCCTTGAGCGCCGACAGCTCGGAACGCCTGAGCCGTGTGTTGCAACGGTCGGGCGTCTCACAACATGGGTTCACTTAGCTTCACTTGGCTGGACTCAGGTTCATTTAGCTAGGGTTCACTTAGGTTCACTTGGATTGACTTAGGCTCACTAGCTGTTGGTGAACGAAGGTTCACACAGGTTGGTCAACATGGTTTATGGTCCTATGGCTGGTGGTTAGACCGGCAGGATTTGGTGGCTCAGAAAGTTGTTGCAAATGCTGCTGCCTTGGTGCTTGGATTTACTCTTGGCTTATCACCATGATTTGACTCATGGTTGGTGACCAAGTATACGGCTGGAGTGCCTAAAAAACCGGTCCAAGCGTATTAATGGCCAAACAAAGCCAAGCATAAAAATTTGGCCAACATAGTGAGCAATCACGAGAGGAATCACTTTACGCACCATAGTAAAACACCAGGAATCACGGGGACCATCGCATTCTAATTAGTTAAGCAATGAATCGGCCAAGGGTGGAACCTCACATCATAGGTCGGCACATCACTGGTTTCTACACGGTTCAAACGTTTGCAGGTTGGGGCACCACCTCGGAGATGACTGGCCAAGTGGTCACTGAGTTTGGGATGTATCAAGAGTCTTGGGATTTCACAGCTGGGTACCATGCGTCACTGGTAGAGCTTGATATAACCGGGCTCAGAATGGTGTATCGCAACTCATCGTTGGCACTTCACACATCAATCAATCTCATGGCGGGGCCCCCCGTTATCATCCAATATGGACCATTTTTGGTAGTAAACGATCCAGAACTTCGGGTTCCCAATTTTGATTACTGGTTGGTGGTTTCAACCCAATGTGCTTGTCAACCAACCAACCATTTGTTAACATTTAAGGGAAAATGAAAAATTGATTCAAAACCACTGAACCACCAAACAGCTCCTTGCTAGTCATTCACCACACCAATCCGCGCATTGATCGATCACTGGGCGCATGGCAGCTGTTGCATCTCGGCCTGGCACTAGCGGAAAATCGGGGACACCCGGCCGATTTATGCATCAAAATGCCTGCAGTGCTGATCAACTGGATGATTTGACAAACAATGAGCAATACACTTATAGCTGAGTTACAGCAGCTGGTAAACTGGATGATTTGATCAACCAAATGATTTGATAAACCAAATAAACTGGGCTACACCTATGACTTGAGAAACCACTCGAGTGTTTGGAGTTCATCGATGAAATGGATGGAATGCTCACGATGGATTCACTGAGGTGGCTTTGATCCAGCCCCAAGGCTGCCAAAGATCAGTTCCACAACGCTCCTGCGCAGTAAAATGCTTTCCATTCATCATCACTAGGCACATTTGTGTCCAATATATGAGTCCATGTTCATCATCAATATTCATTATATAATCATTCTTCGACATCCCTCACCATACTTAATACTTAGCCATTGCTAAGCATTGTTGTGCACGATCCAACTTCATTCGCCATTAAAACAACAATTGATTGAAATCATCCGCCTACCAACTTCCACTGTTTCGCAGACCGATACGCTGAGTTGGGATGCACAACACCGTACACGAAGCCTCTCACGAATATCAGGGAATCTTCCGAATGCTGAAACTAAGTCAACAAGTGGGAAAAGAACATCAACCCAGTTGAGTGAGTTCTGCAATGACTTACCCTCGTTAGACCAAGTTCCTTCCAGGCCATTTTTTGGGCGGCTTTCCAACTATGCTGGGAGTGGCACAGCCCCACGTCCATGTGATCCAAGATCCAAAGCTTGTTGCACTGACTGGATGTAGAAAATCACCATGGCCCGTTTTATGGTGCGGAGTCGAACCGTCCACGGTGACCAATGAACATACTTGTCTTTGCATGATCTGATCGTCTTTGTCTAGATTGCTTGGTACTGTCGAGGGAAGAAATCTGCTCACGGACTGGTAAAAATGGATAATCCACCAAAACACCAAAGCCATCAACTTAAGTGCAGACTTCTTGCATCAACAGTAGAATTGTCGGGTGGTTGATGCTGGTAATAATCTCCGTCAACTATGCTTAACCATCTATCAATCGTGGGTCACATTTATGCACCGTTCATGACCATCATCAAGTAAGCATCACCATTTTCCACGAGTACCAGTGCTATTCATCAGTAACCAATATCAACCACCATCAAACATCAGCTACCCTTTGCCATCATTAAATACAAATCCATTATTGACCACCTCCCCATCACCGTCACCATTGAGCATTATTGGCAATTATAAACCACTATCGACCATTGATAATCATTGTTAGCCACTTCTAACCAGTATTGACAAGCATCAACCATCGTTCACCATCATCAAACGTCTATGATCAACCACCCTTAACCATCCTCAGCCATCCTCAATCCACCATTGCTTCAACGCTGGTTCACCTTGTAAGCCATCATGAAGCAACAAAAACCGCCAAGTAGTATCAACGAATACTGATCACCACAATTACCCAGCGCTTTATGCCCGGACCTCAGTGCTTTCGCGGACACTCCTAGGAGACCAGAATCGCTTGAAGCAGCCATGGTAGAGCCCTCGAACCACCAAAGGCGGTTTGCTTGATGATGATTCATGATGCTTAATGATGATGGATGGTTATTCATGAATGATGTTTGATGATGATTGATAACTCTTCCCTATGGTTCATGATGCTCGATGACGATGAATGATGCTTCACGTGAAACAGGTTCATAGGTTTATAAGGGGCCCAACCACCGATTTCAGGGGCAACCACGCACGTACTCTGTGTGTATGTGTTTGCAAAAATTCTTTCTGAGGGGAATTATTGATATTAGTTCAATCATAGAAAGCCACTATCCCAGCATTACCATCATCATAAACTCATTATCAGCGAGTGCTAATCATTGCGAGCCATTCCTATGAACCACCCAGTGTTAACTATTATCAACCACTATTATCAACCATTATCAACCACTATTATAGCGCCGGACTGAAACTTAGAATCCTGCGTTTGGAACCGCAATTTTTTTTGAGCCCGAAAAAGTCGCAGTAAACTCCAAAAGCAAGAATCAGAATTTATAACTATTATATAACCATTCCTATGAACCATTGTTAACCATTCATTTGCCACTATTATCAACCATTGTCAACCGCCCAGTGTTGGCTTGGCGACGGCAGGAGGATCGAGCAACAACACTGGCGAGCAACAACTGCGTAAACCACTGGCCAGTTGAATAGTTGGATAAACCCTGGATACCAAGCACTAAGCTGGTGCGTAAATCAGCTGGTGCCATGGTTCAGCATGGCTTCGTCATGCTTCAACCATCGAGAAAAAATCGGGGGCAGCCTAGGCTGGACCCTCCCCCCACAGATCGCAGCAGCTCCTGTGCTCGTCAACTTCCTGTCCGCCATGTGTTTCAGCCGAAGCGACCCAAGGGTATTGCTATAGCTATACATCTGTAAATTAACCATTAGTGCTGGGCACTACTGATGCTTAATGATGTATAATCATTCATGAAGGCTGATGATGCTTGAGGATGGCTCTTTGCTTCCCTTTGGTTTGCAAGCTCCCCCCCCGCAGCGCACAAAGGGGAGCTCTGGTTGTGGTTAAGGATGGCTCGCTGTAGATTACGATTACCAGCTGTTCAACCAACGAAACCAACAATGAGGTCCAAGCGGGATGTCCATGCAGGGTGGTACTGTACTGCCGTAGCTTGTTGATTTACATATGCTATCGGATTGAAATAGCTGCATCATTATCTAGCATTATTTGTGACCACTGGTGTGAGCAAATTTCCAGACGGCCGAGTCTACATCTATAGAGACTGTGGAAAGATCAAGAAAGAAACGTGGAGATAGCAACAGCATGCAACAACTATACATACTTTTCCATACATTATGCAATTACTCACACACACAGAACTGCTGATGACATGTCGTCGAAAAGAGTCTAGCCAACGAGAGTGAGGATGCATTGGCGATCAGCATCATGTTTTCTCTGTATGTTGAACACTTTGAACACGAAGAAATCATGCACAAATATCCTTCCCTGTGATCTAATGTGTGATCATAATTTCAAACCTACATACCCAGCCAATTCCCAGCTATACACTGCGGCTTTGGAGCAAATCAAAGCTGCTGGATGATCAACTGGACAAGAACCCATGAGGTTGATCACAGTTGATGCCAGTTACGTGCCAGTTGGGTCTCCATCGTCCCCAAATCTAAGTGCACCACTGCTGGTCTCAAACCAGACCAGCTTCGCACTTGTCAACAGCATCCACTTGGAAACCATGGCATGCCATGGCCTCTCGGCAACGAGGAATCCAAGCATTTCAAATGTCACCGAGGAGTCTCCCACGCGCCGCACGCGATGGCGCCGGAGGTCCTGTTGCTTCAGGCCCAAGTGGTGGCTGTGCTGCTGTTGTAACTCGCTCCTGGGTCAGCTTGCGTAGCTGTGCTACCTGTGGTTGTCGACATTAAGTGCTTGGAGGTTTCAACTATGAAAAATATGAGTTAACCAACCATTTGTTAGTACTAGGGGGAACGAAAAATGTTTAAAAGCATCAGCCAGACTACCATATCACTTCTACATACACCGTGTTCTAACAAAGAGCACTGGGTCGCTGGAAGCTGCTTTTCAGAACCAACAGATTTGCGGACGTTTGGTTTGCCAATCTCCAATTTTGATTGCCATGACAACCGATAGAATACCAAGATCTGAAGTCTGGCACGGAAATCAGCATGGGCTATATACTGGAAGAAATCTGAAATGAGTGTGGCTTGATAGAGGGGTTGACCATGCAAATTGTCGATTCTAGCTGTGATGGGTCCACTTTCGGGGCTGAAGCATTTAGATTCATGACCAAATCATTGGACATAGGTTGAAAGGCAACGCGTCGGCATGTACCAAAACCTGGTGCAGCGAAACTGTTAAGAGAAACAAATGAACAATTCTTTTAGATGTGCGATATGCACATTGAAAATATTGTCCCGTCTATCTATCTATCCACCTATCTATCGATCGATCCATCCATCCATCCACCCACCCACCCATCCATCTGACTACCTACATGATGACATAAGAATTACTATTACAGTGTGTACACTGTGTATAGTTGAGGACTTACACTTAGAACAGAAAGTGTTTTCCAAATGCATCGGAGCTGCACTTAGAACACGTCAAATTTCATTGATTTGGATGTTCTAAGTGTGCACTTAGAACACATGAAAATCAATGATTCTGCTTTCAAAGATCACTTAGAACATATACACTTAGAACATAAGCCTTGTGTCACCATACATGTTCTATGTGCACATTCACCAAGCTAAACACGTCGCACACTTCAGTTCTGAACGTTTTTTTCCCGTGCTGATGTCTCCCAACGCAGTCTTCGCTACGGTTGGGAAGGTCTTTGGTTGATGTCCCTAGTATTGTACTGTTCTAGCTGGTAGCTGAACACTTCCGAATTTGAATTGCGAATTCATAAATTGCGAATTCACCCCTGGAAAACAAGTGGCTGTGAAAGCTGTCGCATTTAGAACTTGTGGGTAGCTTTTGCCATCTTCACTTTATCCATCTGTGATTTCCACAAGTGGTCCTTGGGAAAAGCGCTACAATGAGCAGTCAATACTGCATCAACCACCTGTACAATCGCTTCTTTCTCTGACCTGTTGGTTTTCTTTCCCCAGGAACTTGACATTCCTTGTGTAACTCCTGGGTAGATGCCCTGCCACCTCTGCTCTTTCGCATGGTACGAGATGCTGCAGCCGCCAACGTGACGTGGCAGTGACGTCAGGCCTTGTTCCTCTAGCTCTTTGAATGCAGCTCGAAAGCAAAACGTTTTGACCTTCTGAACAGATGCTGCAACCAACGCAAAGTCTTTCGCCTCATCTTCGCTGTCACCGCAAAAGTACTCCACATCGCTGGTTTCATCATCACTAGCATCTGCTCCTGCATCATGACAAGCCTTGGCCATGACGTCCTGCATCTCGGCCATCTCATTCTGAAGTGCAGGTGGCTCCGCATCCTCCTTGTCGCCATCCTCACGGTCATGATGACTATGATCCGTCTCCTCGATCTCGGCAACAGCAGCTGCAGGCACATCTCCTTCCATGACCTGCTGCATAACTTACCACTTAGAACACAAGGCTATAGTCTATATATATGTTTTCAAATAACTGTTCTAAGTGTAAATGTCACCAACTAAATACGAATACATACCTGAAGTCTTTGGAATATTCTCAAATTTGCAAGCCAAGCCTGCGGAACTTCTTCTTGATCATTCGGTGCACCTTTCAGAAGAATAAGTCGACAGCGTTGGCCTTTGCTTGTTGTAATGTGCAATGTCTCCGGTTCATCGGACAAATGGAGCTGCAATGCCACACAAGACTTGTCCCGCTTGACTTTTGCAGCATCCGTCATTCTCATCTTTTTGTTCCTGGAAAAGATCAAACGCGGCTCACACCGCATCTCCCAAGCCTTGAAGGCCTCCAACTGTGTTCCAGAGAGACTCTTGCCTTGGCTGGCCTTCTTGGCAATCTTCTCTTGCCACTTGTTGTGGTCCGTAATGAAGATACAGATCTGGAGCTCAATCGCCTGTCCCATCCACTTTGGTAAGACAAAGCGGTCTTCGCTTTCAAGTGGCTGGATTGCCCAAAAGTGCGTCACTTCATCTGCCTTAGTGGCTGTTCTGAGTGTGGATTTGTCAATCCTATTTGAAGCATTTTCGGAAATGGCCACTTACTGCTCGGTCTTGGAAATAGCCTATACTGTTAAAATTGTATCATGATATCCCAGGTAGTTTTGAGACAATACAACCCCATCAAATCTTACATAAATAAACATAACATAACTCAAGACCCCTTCCTGCATGATTCTTTGATACCCATTGGAACATATCCAACGTAGTCAAAAGGGAATGGATTGATCACACATTGACTTAGAGCGGTGCGTGTTCTAAGTGTGGGTTCCTCCTGCTATTTGGCCGCATCAATGATGTGGCCGGTTGCATCTGGTAAACG
>VSDK01027144.1:451480-468550 GCA_009767595.1 Symbiodinium kawagutii | reverse complement strand
CAGCAGCAGCAGCAGCAGCAGCAGCGGCAGCAGCATCAGTGGATCAGTGAGCTTTGCCGGTGATCAAAGGTGGGGCTAATTTGATCAGTAGGAAACACCTAATTCTGGTGGGCAATGTTGGTTGATTTCATCAGTAGGAATTTGACCTTCAAAGCTGGTGAACGAATTTCCCCAGGGTTGATTTTCGAGGTTTTCAACACGTAAGAAATATCATGGCTCAATAGTGGATGGAAAACTTTGATACGTTGGAACGTAGTTGGTTCCATTCCTGGCTGAATAAACATCTCTTGGTAATTCATGATGGTTGCTGATGGTAAACCGATGCAATTCACTTCATATTTGCTGATTGTCAGAGCTTCACCAAGCTCTTGAATTTGACCAGTCTAGGAACTGCCCAGCCTTTGGTGAAGCTTGGGACACCAGCTTACCAGCCATCTTGGTATCCAGGGAATCCAGCATGCCTTGGCAAGCGTACGAACTACATGACCAGTTTCAATCGCCATTTGCTTGGCTGCTTGCCCAGTATTTGGAGCAAAACAACTGATCATGCCGGGAACCATGACTTAAACACTGACCAGTGTATACCGCTTGGTAACCCGTCTTTGAAGTGAGTTTGGTCACTACTTAACCATCATCATAACTGGTTGGTGGTTTCAACCCCTATGAAAAATATGAGTCAACCAACCAATTGTTAATGATCACTAGGCAAAATAACAAATGTTTGAAACCACCAACCAAATAACCACTGGTGGTTCACTGCTAAGTAGCCCTGACTAGTCCCCGGTCATTTTGAGGATGGCTTCACAACCAGGGTCACCAAGGGCCCTTGACCAACGGCCCAGCAGCAGGACCACGTGTCAGCTACGAAGGCCGCCTGCTCAACGGCTTCGCCAGATCTGTACCACCTGGAGGGACCCGGTCACATCCGGTGGGCTGGGTCCCGCCCAAAGATGTGGTGACGCCATGATGGGTAGATCCTGGTGGAAGGTTGGTTGAATCATAGCGGTTGAATGACGGATGAATTATGGTTGAATACAGGCGACATGATGCTTGAACAGTGGTTGAAGGTCGGTTGAATCATGGTTGAATGATGGCCAAGATTAGTTGAATGATGGTTGAATAATGGATGGTCAAATGGTTGAATGCTGGTCGAATGATGGTGACGACTGGAGAATGATGGTGAATAACAAATGATGATGTTTGACGATGATTGGCTTACATTGACTTGGATGGAGATGCTGGTCAGTCATCTACCGTTGGCTCAAAACCAGCAGCAATGACCAAAAACCAGTTTCCAAATAAAATGATGCTTGAATCATGGTTGCTTTGTCGTCGCTAATCCATGGCGTTGCTGCTTAATCATTGATCATGAAGAGGTTCCTTGCGTTGGTGAGGCTGCACAAGCCATGGCAAGCACAGCAAGCCAACAATAATCGACACCATTTGTTTGCATTCATGGTCAACAAACGTTCATAAGTGATCAGTTGCAAAATGATTAGCTGTTGATCAACTTTTCCCCAGGTTCTTTTTGCAACTACTCAGTTAGAAAAACATAACCCCATTCATATCCATTCGTGGTCAGCCAATTGATCCCAATGTAAAGGAAATCGCCCCACATAGATCGAATCTTCAAAAATCCCAGAATACCAATGAAATCCACCAATGGCATGCGTTCGAATCCCGAAACGTACGACAAACAAGTGGTTTCCATGGCATGTTCTGCTGATGATTTCCATGGCAGCCATGTGCGAAAACCGCCGATTTCTAGATCACGAGCATGGCTGCCATGGAAACAGCCCCCTTCGGTAGAATGCCCCAGCGATTTAGCTTGTTTATCTTGGCAAGCAAAGACCATGGATGCAACGGCCATATAACCATTATCAAGCATCATTGACTATCTTGAAACACAATCAATTATGAATAGAAACATTATCAATAGTGTTTCTTTGGATCATTCACCATACTCAACAACTCCTAACCATTGTTAACCACTATCCATGATTCCTTGACCATTACCAATCATTATTGACCAACACAAGAGAACCAACAGGGGCATCAAATCATGCTGGGCACCTTGGGTTCATCGCTTTGCCACCGCAGTACGGTCTCGAAAGATGCCTGGCTGGGCTATGAAAAACACATCTGGCCACATGCCTGTGAGTCAGTGGCCCTTGTCCCCCGGTTGTTCACATTCCCCAACAATGACCTAGTTGAAGTGTGGGATGTTCATTGCCTCTGTTGAGCTATCCTGGACATGGGAGTTTTCATGAATTTCCCAATTGTAGACTGTTTATGGACCAAATGTCATGCAGATTAGCTTCCAGTTATTTCCAGGTTACTTTCCAGGAGGGGAACTAACAACGGAACCTGCGGAATCATTCCGCCAAAGATCCTGAAACACCAAATTCCCTAAGTGGTTGCCAGGCAAAGTCATATCCTCCAAACCTAAAATTGTGGTACAGGTCGCAACCTTCAACCCTTGGGTAGGAATGATTGATTGACGTATGGTACAACACTGTTCTCAAATACATGTTAACCATGGCTGAGAATGGATGAACCATGCTTGATCATGGTGGAGTTCATGAATAGTTGGCAATTATCTATGAGCAATTGTTATATAAAAATCAACCATTATTTGGCAATATTGTCGTCTTATTGGTTCACTATTGTAGAATCTATTATCTACATTCATGATTTGCGCAGCAGAAGCGAATCTAATCATGGTTAACTATTATATAATCTAAGCATCAACCAGTGGTTAAGCGTCAATCCACCAACAATCACCATGATGAATCAACATAACCAAAAAACTACTTAATCACTAGAGACTGGCTAACCAATAAAACCAAATAAAATGAATCATCTACCACCACTATTCAGGTATATACTTATCTATGTAATCATTAATGAACTATTCAATGGCAATAAAAACATGATTTGAACCATACTCTAAGCATCAACCATGATCAACCGTTGCTTCACCATGACTTGACCCTTACTTGGCCATCCCGCCATGGCGCTCGCCTCAAAGGGTGGAAAGGTGATGTCGAAGGGGAGAAGCTGTCCAGGCCTCAGGTCCCAAGCGGAGGGCAAGTGGTGAAGCGCAAGTGGTGAGGAATGGTGGGGAACGGTGGGATTGAAATGCATTGATGGTTGATTAGTGGTGATTAATTCAGCAAATGAATTGATTAGTGGTGATTGATTGATGATTTCAATAAATTGAGCGAATGGATTGATTAGGTGAATAGTGGTGATGTTTTCTATAATGATGATTTATTTCAATCAGTCTATCTAATCAATGGATGAATGAACACAGTGCTTGAACGGAATGATTCAATGGTGAAAATACTTATATAGGTTCACCGTGGCTTTGATGATTCAAAATCATGGTTCACCATTCATTTAAATCACTTGAATCATTTACAGCAATGTTGAATCAATGAATGGTGAACCTAATCATTTGTTCCAGGGATGGAGGAATCAACCAGTATGAATGGTGAGGAATTGATTCTTGATTTTCATACATTGAATGGTGGTTGACGAATGGTAAATCATCCAAATGAAAATGGTTGAGGTGAGCCAATGTGGGTTAGTGGCCATGATGAATTCACCCATGATTAACAAGCAATGATGATGTCTGCAAAGTGAATCATCACTGGCCATGATCAAGAGTGGTGATCAAACATCAGCAACCAGCTGACATCGCACATGGGCATGCGATGACCAGCCACCTTCCTGTAAAAAAGATCCGAACTTGTACAACGTGATACCCAACAAATATTATATGTCCAATAACTCAATGAACTACAGCTACCAGTCGCCTAGTCATGGCAGTGGGTCAAAACCCTTAGTCCCCCTGTTCCCCTATCATTGCCCATTGTTTTCCCTTTATAGTTTGTTGGTTCTCATCCCCCATGAAATTGGTTGGTTAAGTGGTTGACCCATAGCCTCATCACCGAAGTGAAGTCTAGAAACTGGGGAGGGGGGCTACTAGTCGTAGCTTGGAAGGCCCAGGCTTCAACCCATCCGAGCTTCCGGCTGGATATCCACCATCTGTCGGATAGGCACCGGGGGTGTGGCGTTCTGAACCAACCTCAGGCGAGTGAAACAAAGCCCAGCAGAGCAGGTGGGGAATAGGGAAAGTCATGGGATTACCAACTGCACCACCACTTGAATGACACCTATGTGTGGGTATGTGCCAACACAGGGTAACCAATCACCCACCGAAAAATGATCCTTTTACGACTGGAAACCATTGGTTTTGGGGGTATCATTATTTTGGCACATGCCCATATGTGGGGCGAATGATGGAAAGAAAGCGACGGTGTTCTGAATCACATCTACTCACAATTGATACACGACTGGAATAGTACAACTGCTGGTTTTCTGGGCAGCATGGAACATCACAAATGAATGGGTTTGTAAGCATCAAGCTCATCGCAGTCACAAAGTATCAGTAACCAAGGCACTCAGGATACTGGGCTTGTTATCTACAAGTCCATACAGATGTTCTCCCGATCCATTCCACAAAAAATCAGGCATGCTACCAAGAACACATCAATTCTTGTGATACTTCCTGCCAATCTTCAACATTTCACCTCAACAAAAAACATGTGGCTCTTGTTCAGCAAACATATTTTAACGTCATGCCTCTACAACCTTCATCTTCTTTTCGTGTTGCTGTTCAACAGGTTTCCAGCGATGTTGAACCAACCAGCTCCAAAGATCCCTGGGTCGCCGGTGGGACGCCGAGCCATGGCCCACCTTGGCTTCCTGACATCACGACTCGGTACCGAGGACTCTGTGGGTCAACGCTCTTCTGCAGGAAGTCGTGCACTGCGCGGTTGGGCCTTAGGTTGCTGTTGGTTGTCTGTAATGTTCAGTCACTTTTCATGGTGGTTTAATGACTATCTGATGTTGTTGGCCTCAAGACTTAGTAGTGGCTTGATGAGGCTTCATGATCGCTTGATGTTGTTGTTTCATCATCTTGATGGTTGAATTTTGATGGTTTGATGAAGTTTGATACATGTTCTATGATTCAGGACCAACGCTTGATGGATGGTGCTGCTGTTGATGTTTGCTCAATGTATCCACAAGATGCAAAAGCCAATCCTAGCAACAACCATCCCAGTTGTCCAGGAAAGACCTTGTTCAACCCCCCAGAAGCTGAACACTGAGGCTGACACAAATGCATCAAGACATCCTGGCTGATGGGCTGATACCCTAGGTGAACTTGTGACCATGAAGAGATCATTGAATCATCCAACCACGAACCATCATTACCAATCATTCATCATGCAAAGCCATGACTACTATCACCATTTCAATGATTGATGTCACTCACAATGTTTGCTACCAATTGCTAATGGTCAATCATTATCACTAACAACTACTGTCGACAATTTGTTTGTTTAACATTAACACTATCATGGTTAACAGCTATCAATGGTCCGCTATAAACTATCACGAAACAATTACTAAACACTATCAATCACTGCCAACGATCATTAACAATCACAAAATCACATTCACCATACTGATCATACTCATCATATTCATCATACTCATCATGCTCATCTTGCCAATCCTCCTCATCACCCTCCTCATCACCCTCCTCATCATCATCATGAAATGAAGTGGGTAACCACGAATCAACCATGACTCAACCATCATTTGATGGAGGTTTCCTTCACTACGCACTGCTGAAGGTAGCATGCCCCGTCTCCTTCACCAGCAACAGATCCGCTTCTGGCAAAGTCTCTGAGACCTGGAGAATGATAGTCAGTGATAGTGAATTTTGGACAATTTGTGGTAAGTAATTAGTTATGGAAAACTAATTATTAGTTATGGTGAGAAAACTAATGATGGCTAGTGATAGATAAATTGGTTAGTGATAGTTGGATAAATGGATGATTAGTGATGGATAACTAATTATGGTTAGTGATAATTGATGGCTAATCATCATTAATGGATAACCATCACTAATCATGATGGAGAATTATGATTAGTGATGGATTACTGATTAGCCATTTGTGGATAATTCATGGCTAAGAATGGCTAACTGATGGTTGATCAAGTGAATGGGTGATGAATGGCAAACTGATGGTTGATGGTTATGGCCAATAACTGGTGGCTAAGAATCGTTGATTCGTGGTTGCTTGATGATTGATCTGATGATTGGTGATGGTTAGTGATTGTTGCGTGATGAACAATGTAGGAGCATCATAACAATACTAGCAGTGAATGTCGGAAAATAATGATTCATGACGGGATATGACGGGCAAATGTGGGTAGATGATGGTTAATCATCTGTTAGATTAGTGAATGCATGGATGATGATGGTAGATAATGGTTGATGACTGTACGCATTGGTGATGGCTAATGAAAGTGCATCGCTGGTAAAACCCATCAATGATGACCTAACAGTCGTCAATCATTGTCATCATTGACATGAATATTCTCAATGTCTTTATCATTATGTGTCATTGCTGATCGTCAACAATTGTAATCATTAACATCCCAAAATAATTCAAAAATAAACGCGTCAAGTTACAAGATTGAACAAGGATTGGTAGGTCGAAAAACCATCTTCTGTTGGGAATCCGCAAGAATTGTAACAACCCTCCGGTGTAGGCATTCAGAGATTTGTACGAAACATTCTCTTGGGGATCTTTTTTGACTTTGAAGCGTCAAAAGATTCAGTGCCCTTGCAGCTAGCACTTAATTAAACGGCTCAACCTCACCCTTGCCAGTCACGGAGTAGGAAAAACACATTCCCCTGAAAAGAGAACGATTCAGTTTCGCCCTTGATTGACCACTCTCACCAAGTCCCAAAAAAGATCCCCGTTGACAATGGCTGGAAACAGGTCGATCAACTGTTCTAAGCCATGATTCACGGATGTGCAACTAGCAACCATTGATGGGTTCAAAGATTGATTAGCCATAGTTCTAGCCAATGATTACCCCATTGATGGTTTAAATATTTAGTTAATCAAAAGATATCGGCTTATGCTGTTTTGTGATGGGTGAAACTAATATTAACAGTTGATTTAATCATCATAAACCATCATTGGTTCAAATATTGGTTAATCATTCTTATTATCATCCTATCAACTTGATATTATCACTATTAACTACTGGCTGCTGGTGTCAACCCCTATGAAAAGTCAACCAACCGACCATTTGGTAATACTGAGAAAATGAAAAATGTCACTCAAACAACCAACCAGTAGTTGATTAACCACTACTGTTGGTTGTTATACCCTATCATCAACCATTGAAAAACCAGTAAAACCACCATTAAAACCATCAGCCAAATCAGAAACCAAACATTCACCAATCATTTTCTTGAGCCTTTCTGAGAGCCCCCCGCATCGCCACACAGGAAGTTGGCAGCCAAGAGCCTTGCTGGCATCGTGAACCATGGCTCATCGTCAAGCATGATCACCATTTGCAGTCATCAGCCATGATGATCTTGATGCTAAACCAGCATCCCAATCGTTGTCTCCATTTGATTCAATCATTTCAGTCATCCCAATGAAAAGAATCTACAGTTTTGTACAGTATATTTCAGCCATAATGATCTTGCTGCATCTGATGCTCCAATAATTTCAATCATCCCAAATACACTTTTGAAACGGCGGAAGCGGCAAGTTCCTAGTGATCATTGCACCCCTATGGCATAGCTTCACCAAATATTTGGTCAAGCATCTTCCAGGGAATGAATCCCTACCAAGAACACAATCGGAAGCACATTCAGCATGTCACCGCATGCTTAGTGGGGAAAGAACTGGTCTATTCCCAATGATAGCTTGGTGACTTTTCGCTACTGGTGCCTACTCCTCTAGAAGTTGCCAGATCTGGGAAGCAAAATTGCCCTGGCAAACCACCCAGAATTGGCAAAATTATGTTTGTTTTGCTCTTCTATGAAAGTGCTAGAAGTTGGGGTGCTAGCTTCTTCGGTGGCAATCGTATGCCATGATCATTGGCAACAGCAATGATAGCTGGTCACTAACTCGGCACCTCTGAGTGGCCAACCCGTGGGAAATGGTCAACGCAGAATCCTGAGCGGCAACACGATGCATTGGCCAGGTGCATATCATAAGAAGGCACAAAAAATCAAGTGAGATCAATGATGAACATTGGTTCATGATGAAAACAAAACGTTGATGGTAGGAAATAGTATATAAAAATATCAGAAATAGGTAGCTTGATGAATACACGATATCAATGTTTATAATTGTCTACAAGTAACAAAATTTATGATAACTTAATCAAATGTTCATCAAACTTTTTCTCTATCAATGTTGGGCAATCGGTAAAAATGGTTGACCACCCATCACTGATAATCAATGACTGGCTGCAGTTTCAGCCCTTAAGAAAAATATCAGTCAACCAACCATGTGTTAACAAGTACTTGGAAAAATAAAACATGTCTAAAACTAAAATCACCAACCAAAGGAAAATCCGTCATTGTTCATCATCAACATGATGGTTTATTCTCTTCAACCGTGATGTGTTTTTTTTGTAGTACCTGATGATGGGCAGCATATGAACCATGAATCGCCAAAACCGTTGATAGTCATGACCCTATCAAAATTAATTGCAGGAGCCAGGAACCAAGTGTATAGCAGGAAGGTAATCGCAGAGCCAGCATAAGCCATTAAGGGCTTGTCTATCCTAAAAAAATCATATGATAATTGCGCCTATATCTATCTCTTTCCCGAGAAAAAGGTTTCATCGCATCTGGTAGAAGGTGGGACGGCTAGTTAAAATGTAGTTTTTAGGGCCATTTGACTATCGCTGTATCTACCATAAATGGTAGTTACTCTAATTATACACCAACTTACAGCTATTCGCTTGTGAAGCGGGGCCCACCTTGTATGTCTCATCATAAGGAACATGCACCAGCCATTCTAGCCATCCCAGCCATTTCTGTCCTCGAAGTATTCCTCGTTTTCCGCCACCACATAGGGGACGACATCCACTCCAGTGTATTGCCTCTGCAGTCGCGATGTGAGGTGGATTCCCTGGTTTGAGGGCTTTGCTAGTGATATCCACTGCAAATCCCCAACTAGTAAGGATGCAGCTGCTAAGTGCTACGTAAGCAATGGATTACAAGGCCTTAGTAGTGAGTCACTGACGTGTATCCCAACTTAGACGCTCCTTACTGACCGCGGGTCATGGGTTATAATCTACTTTACAGCACTATCTACTGTGGTTCTATGCCCCCAGCCGCCTTTTCAAGTAAACGCATGGAGGAACACAGAAAAGCAAAAAATATGACAAAATGCATGTTTGAGGTGGCTATATTTCTATGAGAAACACCCATTCACGGCGGGAGGATTCATTCCCAACTATCCCATGACTGGCTTGTAGCGAACTCCCACACTTACCTGGAACTCATCTTTCAGCCTGGGGTACAGGTTACGGCTGCACGATCGTCCCATGTCTGTGAACTGATGATCAGCCATGGTCAGTAACCATGGTTATGGACTGGGGTTAGTTCCCTGAGAGGGTGAAACTACATATGGCTACAGTTAGTTCAGCCACCTAAGTGGTTCGTAACCATAGTTAAGAAACTATTGATCTTAATGGAATACACTCCGGTAAACTAACGTAGCAATGGAAAAACACCATATTTTGGTGAGAAACCTTGGGAAACCATCAATAATTGGTGGATTTTCCATTGCCATGTTAGTTTACCAGCATGTAAGCCACTTGTGGTACGAACCTTGGGTCCCAGGTACCAGCCGTGGGATGATACAGCCAGCAGTCATCGTCCGCCCTATCGATTGCCAGGTGACACATTTTGCCAGTTCATGAAACGCTGATAGCCGGAAGGCCAGTGACCACAGCCTGCATGCTGTCAGCAGCTGCGGAAAACACCAGGGGGAAGCAATGATCTATGTGACCATGTTTGGGAAATCATTTTTATGTGTCACACGATGATGGTGATGATGATGATGATGATGATGATGATGATGATGATATCCTAAGCAAGCGGACCATGTCATATTTTTCAATATCATAAACAGATTGATCTCGGTAAACATAAAGAACCAAATAAATCTATGTAGTTTGCATTCATCGTGATAGCATACGAACACAACTCAACAGGGAAACAGGAAACCTGATATGTTCCAAAATCAACAATATGGAGTTCTGTCCCATATGTTCCGTTTCAACTAATACAGCGTGTAATATCATCTAGTTGGTGGTTTCAACCCCTGCAGAAAAATAGTCAACCATTAATATTTGCTAGCGGACAGAAAAACATGTTTTAACCGCCATCCAGCCAAATAAGCAATGTTGCAAAATAATTAGTCAACCAAAACGAATCTGATTGACGCAAACCACAATTTGCATCCTGTATGAGCAGGTTGGCACTGAAAAAAAATGTCCCCCAGCTGAAAAACATCACCCACTGGTGCAACTGGATCGCTACCCCACATGCCAAGTCAGCCCATGGGCATCTCCTATGGTCTCCGGGATGGTTTCTGTGCATCCCTTAGCAATCTGGATGGAGAGTATTGTCTTCCTTGATACGGAGGATTCTTGAAATAAGGGCCCCCAAAAAGGGTTGCTTTTCTACCATGAAAGGTCTGTGTTGGATGATTTGGGGGTAGCCCCATTTTGAGAAGCCACCGTGATGCTAAGCTCAGGTGTATATGAATACTTTGGCTGAAGCACTAGTACATGGATCAGATTGCTGGAGTACTAGTTTTACCTAATGACAACCAGCTAGTGTCAAATAGATTGTGGTGAAATGGGCCAAAATAATTTCATTCTTGACATGGCTACATCTAATCTTCTACCATTTGGTTAAGGTGTTTCTGGTAGTTCCGAACTGCTCTCGCTTTCAAGGGCCATACGGATACATCTGGCTGCTTAGTTCCCTCCCCAACCACCGGCGTCTTATTGGTGTACAAGTGCCCACAACTAGCTAAAAACAGGTACACATCTTTCGGCACCTGCATCCACAACCGACTTGATGTTGTTGTCTCGCAAAAAGTTCTCCAGAAAACTTCGGAACCTGAGAAAGAAGCTGTATCTCAACCTCGTCCTTGAATCCGAGAAAGATTCAGTAGTTTTGGCAATCAACACACGTGCCATGTTCTATCTAACTATTAATTAAACAATGAACACTTTGAACAAGTGAACAAATGTGAACCATTGATGAATGGGACAATCACTAATCAAACTATTCTTGCCGGACATGAACAATTATGAAGCGTATAGAGTGGTATCTTTGGAGGGTTGGGGGCAACCCAGATAGACATCCATCATTAATCAGCTGGTTCATAGCTGTTCAGAGGTCCATCATTACCCACTCATCCATTCATCATCCCTCTTTGATTCAGGCAAACATCCATCATTAATCAGCGAACAACATCATTGTTGTTCATTAAGGGATCTGTTGTTTGCCAACATTAACCACTGGTGGCTGGTGGCTTGACCGATCACCACCTGCCATTTTGCCACCACTTATCAACTAAGCATCATGATCCACTCAATATGTCTATCCTTACCCATATGAACCGTTCGAATCTCAAACCATTTCACCACTTCTGATCCATCATCAGTGTTGCTGGCAACGTTTGCTGGCAACATGAAACAAGTACGTATTCAATCTTGGACTTACCTAATGACTGGACATTACCCCCGCCAAAATTTAAATTGTTCTGGAACAGTTTTGCTTAGAAATGATGTTTCAAACTTATTCGGAATGGTTTGACAAAGACCTTGAAAAGTATTCCAGGTATCAGCACTCTTTGCCATGAATGTCACATTCATTACCCTTGGCAATCGGCTGTTTTCCAAAAAAAATGAACAGTTAAATCAGCGTATATGCTATTCTGGTTTCCCCGGAAAAAATGATTTCGACAGTATTTTAAAAAATCTCATTTGTGTAATTAAAAAAATTGGTTGAAAAATGTAGACGCAAACGGTTTTTAAAATATGTATTTTTTACATGTGGTTATCTCGGTTATTTTTCTTCCATTGTATCTTCCTATTTTCTTTTCCCGCTTGGTTAGTCCTTTTGATCCTGCATCAATCCTTTTCGAACATCTTTCCTCGGTACCCCTCATCATTTGATTTTCTTCCCCCTCGTCCTTTTCTCTTCCCGCCATACTTTTTATAGCTCTTTGGTTACCCCCGCATCCAGCTCCAAAGCGGGCGTCCTTTCTTGCTACTCTCAAGATTCGACGGCCGTTGAAAGAATTTGGGTCTTTCTTTTGCAACTCCTTTATTCAAACACAAAAACACCAAATCTTTACACGCATGGATTCTTCTCCACGCTTCAGGATCGCACATTTTCTATCCTGTGAAGAAAAAACAATGCTTTCGACTAAAAAAACACACCATCCAATTTGCCAAATCAAGTATTCACTCTTCCTTTGGGCCTTCCAACCGTCAGACTCTGACTCCCTCCTCTCAAAGTGTAGTACCATCAGTATCTCATGTGTTACGCCAAATACGTAGCGCTAATTCGGAAAAGTAAGTCAGAATCTGCGACAAAAAGAAATGGAGATGCGACGCAATAATATTCATGCCTTGGGGCTGAGGACCTTCCTCCCCCAGCTCAGCAGCAGGGAAGGAAAGGAACCTCTCTCACATTGCGCGTTCTTCTACCATCTTTTGTCGCTATCTATCTGGCATTCATACGCGCGTTCTATCTGACACATCTTCTGGCGCTATTTTCGGCCTTTCTGGCATTCTCTGCCGCAAACAATACTCATATTAAGGTACATCTTCGTCTCGGACATTATTTCGGACATTTTTCCGGACATGTTCTCCGGCGACCTCTCTGGCAAATCTTCAGGGATTCTACCTGGCATACATATTGGCGTTCTATCGGGGATATCTTCTGACATTCTGTCTGGCACATTCTGTCTGGCATGCATGCTGGCATTCTTCTGGGCATATGTTGCGACTGTCTTTCCGGCATTCTATCCCGGCATATCTTCCAACGTTCTTTCTGGCACGCTATCCGGCTTACATACCCGGGTTTTATTTGACATAGTTTATGACAATCTTTTTGGCATCCTTTCTGGCACGCATACCGGCATTCTATCTGAGATATCTTCCTGCGTTCTTTCCGGCGTGCCTTCTGGCATTCTTTCTGGCATGCATCCGGGCATCCTGCCGGACATATCTTCGAACGGTCTTTCTGGCATACCTTCTCGCTTTTCATCGGGCATGCCTGCCGGCATTCTACCAGACGCATCTTCTGCCATACTGTCTGACATTCTATCTGGCACGCATGCCCGCATTCTAAACCGGGTTTGTCCTCGACGGCCTTTCTGGCATACCTGCTGGGATTCTCTTTCTGGCATGCATTCCATACCGGGATTGTACGTGAGATATCTTCTGGCGTGCGTTCCGGCAATCTGTCTTGCATGCGTCCTGGCATTCTGCCGGGAGTATCTTCTAAGGGTCTTTCTGGCAAACCTTCCGGCTTTTTCATCGGGCATGCATGTGTGCATTTTAGCGGGCATGTCTTTGGACAGCCTTTCTGGTATTCTGAGCGGGTATATCTTCTGACAGTCGCTCTGCTATGCTGTCTGGCATACACGCCGGCGTTCTCTTTGCCATATTTTGGGACCTTCTTTCTGGCAAACCTTCTGGCGGTTCTTCTGTCATGCATTGCGTTTTCTTTTTTATGTACACATAGGTTTTCATGTAAAGAATTGCGTGATTACATAAATGTGAAAATGGGATAAAAATAATTGTGTGTATAATGATTTTGGTATTGCTGTCTTTATATACCTATATGTATATGTACAAATATTTTTCAATGTAACCACACATATACATACTTGCAATTGCATAACGGATCATAACGGCGCCCCGGCGCCTTCACCAGTAGGAGTTGGAAAGGGAGTGGCCCGGCTCCATTCCCCAACCGCCGGAGGATGCCGGGCTTGACCCATTTTCTCCCAGGCCAGTTCGCGGGATAGCCGCGAGCTGTGCCTGATTTCCTCCAAGCGGCAGATCTGGAAGCGGTCCTGGACAGCAGCTGCCCTTTCTCTGTTTACAAATAAATGTTTACAATGCGGTAGTAATTTCATTCATGTCTCAGGCGTTACACAAACATACCCGCACCCCTTCCCCCAGTAATGCTGGCCCTGGGGGGTAGCCGTATAGGGGGCCACCACCGACACATCCCGCAGGAAAGGCGCTTGCACGGCTCTGCCGTCTGCACCGGCCTCATAGACATACAGGTGTGCTTGTTCCACAGCGCCCTCCTGCTCCTGCAGCATGCTTTCATGTTTGGCAAGTTTCAAGGATGCTGCAAAAATGGTTGCTGCTAGCCCATAACCACCATCGCAAGCAGCCTTTATGCCGTGGCGGCTGGGTGTTTAACTTTATGATGGAGCACTCAAATTGTTTGGTCACCATTGCGTTGCTTGCGCTTTGCTTGTCTGCATGTGATTGGATTTTTCCAATTTTGCGGCCATATAATATGCTGTTTAACAAACCTTTCCTGGATCCAAGACACATGCTTTTGGCACTCTTCCAAGATTGCATTTATCGTAGACCCATATCAATATTCGCCAAATGTAGGTTTTGCATTTTCTCAAAACACCCAATTCTCTTCCCCAGCCATGCTCACGCTCCTGGCGCGTAAGGTTCCACCAGGTGTTGAAGAACGTGTCTCGGTCCTGCGTGGGAGGGCGGTCGCCCCGAAGCACTTGACCCAGCATGGCCGAGTTGCACCTGTTCGACATCTAAGGAAACATTTGAGGGGAGCAAATGCAGGACGGGCAAGGGCTGTCAGCAACAAGAACGGGCAAATATAATAACATCAGGGGGCGCATTCCTGATTCTGTTTTCCATATCATGCCTCGTCGAAGTTCTGATGCGGGCGAGCCAGGACCATTCTTACTCGGGCATCTGCTTGCTATGTAGTAAAACTTAATGCAGCTGTGTGGCTTAGAGGGGTCGAAGGCCCTGCGCGGGCCATGGGGGGCGCCTCGCGCCCCATCTGCAAAACCAGTTAAGAAAGCGTGGTCGACCTGCCGGGGCAATGGAAACAAGACGAAGGCCTAGTAAAATAAACCCCCATGAATCGACTACATGTTTGCGACTTTGCAAATGTGAGTGTAAATGGCACGCGTCCAAAAGCCCCTAGGCCTTGGCGACGAAAGCCACGACTGGGATTGGAGGCGTGTTGAAGCTGCTGCAGCGCCGGAATTGCTGGAGGAGCCCAAACTGCATATGGGAGACAATGCCGATTCCATCCTGTGACAAGAGCTCCCGGGAGAGCGGGAGACAAAGTGGGAGACAAAGCCACATCCATCCCGAGACAATATCTCACAGCAGAGCGGGGGACAGAGCGGAAGACAAAGCCGGTACATCCCGTGGCAAGATCTCACAGCAGAGCGGGAGGCCAAGCGGGAGACAAATTGGCGACACAGCAGCAGACAAAGTCAGGTCCATCCCGTGACAAGATCCCACAGCAGAGTGGGAGACAGAGCGGCAGACAAAGTGGGAGACAAAGCCAGGTACATCCCGTGACAAGATCTCGCAGCAGAGCGGGAAACAAAGTTCATAGTTTTTGCGGAGCTCTCGCTTTCTTGAGCATCGCGAAAAATCAAGATGACACGTATTCATACGTGGACACGTCATAGTGTGCATTAGGATGACATTGAAGAACGAACCACAGGATGATCTCAAAAGGGCGACCGCTTCTGTTTCACAAGTTGTGCGTTTGTCTCAGAGTGAACTCGTCTGCTTTCTTTTTACTCGAGTGCGAACCGGGGTCTTCAGTTTGATCACCTTTTGTGATTCAAAGATCAGATGCACTTCTGGTCATGCCTTCAAACCATGCTTGTGGTTTCATCCAGCTTAGGATTAGCATCGCCCTTACAGAGAAATGGGCGGGGACAAGAAAGAGGGAGGGAACATTTCTCGCTCGCATGGCAAGACATGCGAAACATGAAATCACAAGGGAAAACCTCCCGGCCACCGCTTGACTTGTGAAAATTCGGGATCCGTTGAATCATTTCGTTGAGTCCGAAGGGTGAGCACAAAGAGATTGCAAAGCATATATTTCATTTACATGGTATATATTCATGCACTATATTATATACCATCTGAAAAATGCCATCACTGACATGGCTGCTTGACATGACTGCATGATTTCTCTTCAAAAATTTCGCACGTAGTGTGTAGAGCTCCCCATCTCCGCAGGACCAAGGGCTTCATGCGCTGCATCCCAAAGCCGCAGCAGTACACCGGGCAGCCGAGCTCCTGGGACATCCGGCTGGGCGAGTCTGCAGCGCCAATTATGGCTGTCCAGCCTTCCTCCAACAAAGGCTCGCCCTGTTTGCCTCTCAGGCGTTTTGCAAGCGGAGGCGCATAGTTGCAAGCTGGTCCTAGAGGCGCTTCGTCGTGGTCTTCCTCCTCTTCCCCCGGGTCTGCTTCCCCTGCTTCGCCCAGGTTGGTGCCAGAGAATAAGGCGTCATCAACTACGCCCTTGATCAGGATCAGGTCTTGGGCCCTGGCACCTTTGGCGGGCTGATAGGTCCATACCTCGTTGTCGTTGAGCACCTTGTGCTTTCCAGCTCGGCCCAAGCGAAGCAAAGCATTCACATGGCGGCGGTCCTTACGCTTCACCTTGACCTCTTCATCCTGACGCTTCTCTTGCATCAGAAGGGTCAAAGCTTTCCCGGACAGACCTGACAGGTTGATGTCAAGGGCACCCGCTCTATATAACCGGCAGCCCCTGCTTTCTTGAGCAACGCCTCCCGGAATGTGTCCAGGGAAGGGCGCCGGCCACAGATTGCCGCAAAAAAAAGACGACCTCGGTCAGGACGCTGGTCTTCCCAGTGAACCTGCCCGGGTCCATTTGGAGCATCCGCACCCGCCTGATGCACTCCAACTCCGGGGGCCCGAAGGGCTCTTTCGCCTGGAAAGCGCCGCTACCTTCCGCTTCCGGGACGCCGGAGCTGACTTATGTTGCTTCAGTGCGGTGGATGTTTGGTCAACGACTTTAAACATCAAACAACAACAACAACAACAACAACAACAACAACAACAACAACAACAACAACAACCACA
>VSDK01027144.1:411862-446290 GCA_009767595.1 Symbiodinium kawagutii | reverse complement strand
CACTCTTTCGCATTGGACACTCCTCCAGGAAAGAAAATGAAGATTTTGCACCTAAGGATGCTCACGGGTGGCTCGCTTTCGTGGGAAAGGTGTCCCTTGTTACAAAGTAGTAGTGATTTAGAGTGTCCAATGTCCCAACTATCCATCCAAGACAGGGAACCAGCAGCAGTTTTTCTGGAAAAAATCTTGGGTGGATGGCTTCAACCCTAAAAAATGTGAGTCAACCTACAAAATTATTTCGGGAAAAAAAAACAAAAACTACCATTTGGTCAAAACACTTCTGGCAGCTCCTAGTTTCCCCTTTTAAAGTCATGGACACCCCAGGCTCTCAATCGCTCCCTCCCAATCAACAGCCAGAAAATGTTTCAAAGCAGCAACGTCCACCAGTCAATTGCATATTCATAACCGGCTGGTGTGGTAATAGATTTAGATAAACCAAGTTGCACAATGTCACCAGCCCAGCCGATAGTCCCAAAAGCACTTTTTTGAACGTCATGGAAGATGACCCTCTGGCACTCCCTAACCTGGAAGCTAAAAACGTCATATATTTCTATAGATAAAAAGCTATAAATGGTGGATTTTCCACGCAACCGGGGTGGTTTGCCAGAGTGTGGCCAATTCTGAGATCTATGAATTGAGAAGTATCACAAATACCAACTACCCAAAGTCTAAGTTAGGCTAAAGTTTATGATTTGGGTATCAATTACCAAAAGTTACTTGTGCTATATCAATTGCCCGCAGTTCTTTGATAGTTTGGGTAAAATTATTTATCACCACCACTTGCACTTAGATTCTGAATGACCCAACATTGAAGTTTGAATTCGCCAATTCTGAAGCTAGAAATTTCAGCTGTCCACCTTTTTTCACCTTCATAGAGAAACATCAACGCTGAAGCTATGAATAAGAATGATTCCTGGTTGCAACTTCTAAGTCTCGATTTCATGAGATCCAACATCTCTGGATACGGAACAGGCATCGACACAGCACACCATTGGAATGGTTCAATGAACCTGGGGGCTTCTTTTCCGGATTGATTCAGTGAATATCAATGAATCATACAACGCTTACAGTCATGGCTTCAGAATCTAGCGTGAAAATAAGAGTGACAACGCTACTGGGCAGGGTCACCCGATCTAGGCTTTGATTGAACCCACCACCAAAAGCCAAGGTTTGCAAGTTGCTCGGCAAGGTCACCCGATCCAGGCTTTGATTAAACCGTTCACCAAAAGTCAGAGCTTGCAGGTTGCTCGGCAAGGCCACGCGATCAAGGCTTTGATTGAACCCACTACCGAAATTCAGAGTTCGCAGATTGCTTGGCAAGCTCACCCGATCCAGGTTTTGATTGAAGTAGTTCCCGAAAGTCAAGGTTTGCAGGTTGCTCGGCAGGGTCACCTGATCCAGGCTTTGATTGAAGTAGTTCCCAAAAGTTAAAGTTTGCAAGTCGCTTGGCAAGATCACCTGATCCAGGCTTTGATTGAAATTTTCACCGAAAGTCAAAGTTTGCAAATTGCTGGGCAATGTCACCCAATCCAGACTTTGATTGAACCTTTTACCGAAAGTCAAGGTTTGCAGGTTGCTCGGCAAGGTCACTCGATCCAGGCTTTGATTAAAACAGTACAGAAAAGTCAAAGTTTGAAGGTCTCTCGGCAATGTCACCTGATCCAGGCTTTGATTGAACGCGCTACCAAAATTCAAAGTTTGCAGCTTGCTCGGCAAGGTCAACAGAACCGGGCTCTGATTGAAGTCTTCACCAAAAGTCAGAGTCCGCAGAGTGCTCGGAAAGGTCATCTGCTCCAGGCTTTGATTTAAGTAATTCCCGAGAGTCAAAGATTGCAAGTTGCTCGGCAAGTTCACACTATTCAGGCTTTGATTGAACTGAGCACCGAAAGTCAAAGTTTGCAAGTTGCTTGGCCAGGTCACCCGATCTAGGCATTGATCGAACCCACTACCGAAGTTCAAAGTTTGTAGGTTGCATGGCAAGGTCACGCGATCCAGGCTTTGATTAAAGTTTTCACCGCAAGTCAAAGTTTGCAAGTTGCTTGGCAAGGACACCTGATCCAGGCTTTGATTAAACCCACCACCAAAATTCAAAGTTTGCAGATTGCTCGGCAAGCTCACCCGATCCAGGCTCTGATTGAACCAATACCGAAAAGTCAAAGTTTGCAAGTTGCTGGGCAATGTCACCCGATCCAGGCTCTGATTGAACCCACTACCGAAAGTCAAGGTTTGCAGGTTGCTCGGCAGAGTCACCTGATCCAGGCTTTGATTGAATTTTTCGCCGAAAGTCAAAGTTCGCAAGCTGCTCGGCAAAGTCACGTGATCCAGGCTGCGATCGAACTCACAACCGAAAGACAAAGTTTCCAAATTGCACGGCAAGGTCACCCGATCCAGGCTTTGATTGAACCAATACCGAAAAGTCAAAGCTTGCAGGTTGCTGGGCAAACTCACCCGATCCAGGCTTTGATTGAAACAATGCGAAAAAGTCAAGGTTTGCAGGTTGCTTGGCAAGGTAAACCCATCCAGGCTTTGATTGAAGTCATGACCAAGAATCAAGGTATCGAGGCTTTGGGGAAGATTGCGCAAGCAATGCATGGAACATGGACATGCGATCTGCGTCACTCCTTGCAACACGGACTCTTCCTCAGCAACTGGCAACCCTTTCACAAATCTCAGTGCAGCGAGTAGATCAGTAGGAAGGAAGGTGCAGGACAACGTTGCAGATTTTCCATCGATTCCTTGCTTTCTCAACGTTTGGTTCAGCATCAGCGGTGAAGCAAGGTGGTGGAGAGTCGGCTTTGCACCTCGCTTTGGCAAGAGCTGTCTCTGAACCATCTGAACCACTTCCCTGCCCAAGGTGGTAGGGCAAACGCTCACGGTGCATTCCTCACCATTCAAACAAAATACGCGGAGTTCAAATGTCTCATCATCAACGGATGCTGACGTTCCGTAACCATCACCAGCAACGACGTACCTGCTCACTTCTTCCACAATTGATTGAAATTTGTCCATGAATACAGCAACAACAACTCAGAGTGCTCAGCGTGGAAATGCAGGTTCCACAACGGCTTCGAGATCAAAATGTCACAGCATAGATGTGCACGACCGTTGGACACTGGAGACTAACCAATGGCTATAGCGGTTAGAACCTACCTTATAGGCCTACTTACCATGGTATCCCGGGGAACCAGCAATGCACATCCAAGTAACCACTCCTGTAGTCTCAGCCAACTCTCTTGGACATACACTATCGTCCTCATCGGGAAAGGTGCACCACTCACAGCAATATGGGGTGGGCGATGGGTTATCTCAACAATGACAGTGACATCCATGCTTGACCACACATCCACCGGCTTGTTGTTGCTTAATGTTGCTTAAACGCTAACAAGACTACTCAAACATTATTCACAATTGCAGATCATGAATTGTTGACACTGTCATAATATTAGATTGCTGCTGATCGTTCAGCACCATTAACCACCATTGGTCATTCACCATCAGGAATTATTGTCAACGATGACGGATCAATTGTCATGAATCATATTCGTGGTGATGAACGGCTTTGAACATCTGAACGATGTCAATCAACCAACAGTTGTTTGTCTTCTACTTGGATGTGCAGCTGGGGTTATAGCCATGGTGATAAACCCTGTAAGGTAGCTGAACCAATCCCGAACTAACCATGGTTACTTCCCTGTTGATCCGGGGGATGCACATCCAAGTCTTCGACAAAGCAACCAGCTAGAGCAGCCTCAGCCTTCCAAGCGGCGCAAGACATGGCTGATCCACTCCCTCGATCCGGTGGACCTCCACATCATCATCCGAGCTCCGCTGCCGGTTGACCTCCCTTCTTGGTCGGCCTGAGTTCACGCTGGCAGCGTTCCAACATGAATCCGCCAGCCATCAACAGAGGTGGAACCAGTAACAACCTACTGGGTCCGTGAATGGTTCCAGCTATAGAATACGATTAGGCAACTACTGGGAGTAACTCACTAGTGGTGGTTCTTGATTCATTTGATTTCAGTAACTACTACAAGCTGAGAGTTAATCACCAGCAACGACCTCAAAATATAATGTTGATGGATTGGTAACTAACTGAACTATTGGATTCTCTATGCCAACTAGTCGCTAGCTGATCACCGATTCATAGATGCTAATGTCAACATTCGCAAGACATGAACCACCAATATCCATCGAGCTCACCAGTCTACGAACCATTGGAGTTAACCCTCTTCAATGATTGATGTTAACCAAACACGGATCTCGCCAGCAACCAATCCCTAGCATTTGGTTTGAACCTCCTGGTAGCTCCTGGCCTCCCTCCCCCGTATGAAGGCCGGCCCTTGTTTCAAGGGCTCGGTACTGGCGCAGCTCAAGCACCAGCAGCTTTCCAGCAGCTTCTATCGACTTGTCTCAGGGGTCACGTCGATAAAAATAACCATGAGAATAACTTCATAACCGTAGCAATGAGAATAATTATGGTAGCTATGAGAATAACGTATTAACTTATAACTCAATCATATCAATAATTGGTTACAACCATGATAGCTTAACGACTATTCTCACAATTCTCACATAATAACCATGTTAATCGTAGCTAGAGAATAAGATAAGTTATAGCTATGATGCTATCACAGCTATAATACTTATGGTCTAGCTAGAGAGTTATAGTCTAAGATGGTCTCACCATGATATAATACCATCACAGCTCCCAACAACTTTTACCCCGACCCAGCTGGACAGTCAAACCTGGCGCTGCCAAGGCGCCGGAGTTGACCTCGTCTTTAGCCGCCTGATGGAGTCACAGCTGACAAGACCAGCTGGAGAGGAGTTGCTTGGGGGGGCAAGCCTTCAAACAGCCGTGACCATAGTGGAACCCAACTGCTACCTGAGTGGGAGACAACTAACTGGGGCTCCACTAACTTGGTTAGGAGACAACTGGTGAGAGTCAACTCTTGGAGCCTAACCGGTACCGTCTCACCATCTTCATCTGCTACCTTCGCCACGAGAAGGTAGGCACCACGGCTAGACCTGTAGGTTTCTTTGCCGAACTTCACTAGGGTCAAGTACCTGTTAGAGGATTAGACCCTACCGCAAAAGTATCCCAAAAGGAAAATGAATATGCAAGATCTATGTGGAAATGAACTACACTCTGCTAAACTAATCTGGTTGCGTAGAAAATTCCCCATTTTATAGCAGGTCTACGTATTGAAAGTGGAGTTTTTTGCTTCCAGTTTAGTTTACCGAAGGGTATATCGACCACGAGCATCATCTTCTTCATCACAAACTACAACCTCCGCCATGATTGACCAGTATTGACTATGACCATCCATGATCAAACATTTTTGACCATGGTATAGCCACTATCAAAACATTATTCACCCTTATATCGACTGCCATTTGCCATCATTAGCCCTCAGGAATCATCATTAAACCATTACATGTTGAAGCATGACTGGCAATCACTGAACCACCCGTGTTCATTCGCCACTACTTGCCATCAACAACCATTATCAACGTATCAACTGTAAAGCTACAACTCACAAACCATCGCCAGCCATCAACCACCACCTACCCAGCACCACCACCCACCCAGCCTTCGCCAACCAGGGCGCCACGGGGCGTTGCGCCCTGGCGGCCGCTTGCATCATGGGCGAGGGGCGCTGTTGAGCCTCCTCCCAGGCCTGGGAGCAGCGATGGTGAGGTGGCTTGGAAGCTGGTGAGGTACCTGGAAATGGGTGAGTTTATAGGGGATTATAGGAGGATTATGCCTGGAAATGGTGAGTTTTTAGGGGAATAGTAGGCGATTATGTGGGGATTGTGAGGGGATTATCGTTGGAAGATGGCGAGTTATGTGGTGAAGTTATGGCTGGTTGATGGTTGGATGGCTGGCAGGTTGATGCTTGGGTTCAAAATGCGGTCCGTAATGTGCTAAAATTACGGGTGGTGATACGGGCAGTCACATGGTCAACAATGCATGGTTGATGATGAGCGATTGTGAGGTTAAAGTTATGTGGTTGACAGTGTAGGATGCTTGATTGGTGGGCCTACTGGTGGTTGTTGGCTGATGGTCAGCTACATGGTTAAGAATATGGCTAGTTGACTGGAGCAAGGTGAATGACTGCTTTAAAAAAAGATGTTTTATTTTGTATACCTATTACTGGAGTGCAAAGTTGGCATGTTGCTGCAATGAAGCATCCTTTGAAAACCCTTGTCAAGCATCATCAGCGCGAACAAAAATTGACCATTCCTGACAACTCTTACCCCATCCAAACCATTGCTAACCATGATACATTTCATGTTGTACAGGTTAATCACCCATAATAACCTTTTGATGGTTCTTATTCTTTGCAAACACTGCATCCCAACTGTTAAGGATCTTTGTTTTTGGTACAACTACATACAGTATCTCTATATATAAGTGTGTCTCAAAATAGAAGTACCCCGCAATCATCCAACATTAACCATTTTTCGATCGCATTTTATTAGTGGAGGAGTAATAACTCATTTTCGAACCCATTTTATTGTTCGAACCCACTAACAATCAATAATCCAATAGGAATTATTAGGTATGAATACTAATAATTGAATGATTACTACTAACATCTACTAACATTATTAGTAGTAACCCATTTTCGAAAGAATGGGTTATTCGTAAGACTACTAGTATTACTAATTTAATGTTAGTAGATGGGTTACTACTACCAGTATTGGCGTAGTAACACTGCTAAGACCTTTGCGCACCTCCGCGGCAGGCATCCGCTTAACGAAGACCTGTACCGGAGGATGTGCAACGTTTCCAGTGCTTGGCAACGGTGAATGATGGGTAATGGATGGTAATGGTTGGTTTTCGCAGCTTTCGCACTTGATTCCACATGTTGTGGACATGAAGGATGTCAGGAGCACTTCGTGCCCGTACAACCATCAAGATATGCACAAATGCCACCATCGACGTACATCAACCAGCCATGTAATCTGTGAAGATGTTCTTTGCCTCCCGGATTGCTGGCAATCTTGTTCGGAAAGGTACATTCAATTCCACGGGATGTTGTTTCGGCCGTGGAGTAGTCAATTGGATCACTCTGTATGGATGGTAATGGTTGGTTAGTGGTGAGTGGTTAGTTAACCATTGAGTGAATCAGTTAGTGGTTGGTTAGTGAAGTGGTTAGCTGACTATAATCACTACTGATGGTTAGTGGGTGGTTAACTGATGGTTGATAGTGGTGAATTGCTGGTTCACTTGATGGTTTAGTAGCAAAATTGATGATTCGCTAGTGGTATAGTCATGGTTGTTGATCATACAAAATCATGGTTGATTTATGATTAATGAACAATTGATGATAATTGTAATGCTTACAGTACTGACAAAGTGTTTTTACATTCTGGCTGATGCTGCCCAGGTGAATTCTAATCGTTGATGTTGGTTGAAGGTCCTGGTAATGGTTGGTGATGGTCACGTGTCCATGAGCAGTGTATGCCACAAAATGCGTTGTTTCCCTCACG
The DNA here is from genome assembly GCA_009767595.1 of Symbiodinium kawagutii. NCBI lineage: Eukaryota > Dinophyceae > Suessiales > Symbiodiniaceae > Symbiodinium > Symbiodinium kawagutii. The sequence goes on along the minus strand of VSDK01027144.1, from coordinate 438,790 downwards.
GGTTGATGATCATCTTGGAGTGGGAGAGACCACCATGGACAGGTCCCGCAGTAGTGGTTTGATGTGACCAACCACTGATATGCAACGAGTAAATTGTTCGAACTGGTGGGTTATGAGCTGGATTCCCATCTACGAACTTGAGACGAAGCCAAGCAAATTTTCTACTCATCCATGCCCAAGCCAGACAGCCAAAGCCGAGGTGATCTTTGACATGCCAAAGGATTGACCACCTGTTGGCTAAGTAATCCCCCCAGTGTGGGTCGGCAGCTGGCCAAATGCAAACACCACCTGTCAGATGATCACAGCCATGATCTTCAGTACGCCAGTAATCTGACCCGGCTAATGAGAATCACTAGTTTTTGAAGTGACAGTGAAACAATCTCCTTGGGGATAAACCCTCCAGATTTTTTGAGGCTCAAGTGTCCAAACAATATTCAAAAAAGGGTGAAATGTTCATTGCCACCGCAGTTTACAAGAGGTTGAACCACGTTTTGGACCACGCTGCAGTTCTGAATCAGCAACCAATCGTCCCCCAAGCGCCGCCTGCGTTTTGCCAGAACGAACCGCGCCACGCCTCTTCAAAGGCTTGTGGGGGAGGGGGGGCCACTCCAGCTGAGTGGGTTTGCAAGCGCTGTAGCGACCCGCTTGTATGATGCTTACGGAATGGTTTTAGGTGATGATGGTTATAGGATGCTTGTGATGGTGGTTTAAAGATTGTTATTGCAAACCTTTACTTGTGTTCATGTTTCATGATGGCTAATGGTCCATCAGTTAATCGCAGGGGTCAATGCCAAATAATATTCAAGCCAAGGTCCAACCTAATTGGTCAGATTGATTAGTTGTGCATCTGTTAGTCAACACAACTGATTTACCTCAAACTGATTTTCTCCATTTCTGGGTAAATCACAGGGCGTTAGTGAGTTCGACGTGTCTGTTTAAGAGTCAACCCAACAGCCTAGGTATGTCCACCATAAACCAATTTGTTACAAAGATTGAGGGGTACACCTGTGCAATTGGTGGGTTGTCGGTTTAGTAAATTGGTTTCAAAGCTCCTAAGTAGAATGAGCCATCATCCCTTTCAACACTTGACGCATAGCACCGTATCTTTTGGCACTAGTTGATTGAGAAGTATTGATGATAGCTGATGCAATGATGATTGATGTCCAATCAATGATGAAAACTAACCATTTGGGGACCTCTACTGGAACCACTGAGGCCAGAGATCTTTCTATTTCCACTGAATCCTACTGAGACCGTATAAGAAAAGTTCTTGACCCCTACCAAATGGCTGGTCTACGCAACCAGGGGTTCGTTTGCCGGATGGCAAATCCCCTGAAGAAAAAAAAACATAACGCAGGATGGATCCAGTGTACACGCTGGTTGCACTCCGGCAAAACTGAAATGGAAAATCCACCATTCAGAACGGATTTACACATAAAACCGATGGAATAGGTGATTTTCAGCTTCCAGATTAGTGTGTCAGAGAGTCAACTCACACAAACGTTGACTTGAACGACTCGCCGGTGCAATCCCATACTATTACCAGCTCTTTGCAAAAGGATTGCCTTTAATGAACTCTGATTATGTGCATGCAGGTGAATGATCCGCAAAAAATCCGGCCGGAACAATAAGAAACCAACTAAACAAGAACACCAACAACTAGTGACGATACAAAAGGAATAATCAAAGCAGCAGCATGCAACAGCAATATTTTCACAGCAACAAAGCTAATTAGCAACACAACATAAATATGGCTGTGGGTCAAAACCCTTGGTCCCCCTAGTTCCCCATCATTAACCATTGTTCTCCCTTTAAAATGGTTGGTTATTATACCCCACTATTGGTTGGTTAGTGGTTGACCCATAGCCATACTTGGCCATTAGCAAGTACTCAGAAACCTGCCACCGCTAATCTCATCGCAGCACCCTCCATGATGGCATCGGCATCGTACCTGCCCACCACGCAGCCCGCAAGGAAGGTAGCGGCGCTCACGGCGGTCAGGTCGTTCCGCGGCAGACCTGGTGTTGGCACTCCCTAAACTCACCAGCGAAAGCCACCAGCGACGGTCACAACAGGTGATTTCACTTGATCAAATGGTGATTTCTCACTCAAGTCGTAGGGACTCCCAGAATCATCCAAGATGTATCATTTTCAGTAATGAACCAACAATTGTTTGGGGCATCGTCCTTTACATTTACCATTTAGAGTAATAAACCAACCATCCGTTTTTTGGGCCCCAAAACTGGCTTGAGAAACTTCCGAATCTTACACACATCTCATGGTTCAACGGTTCAACCACAACAGGGCAATTACACCCTATGACCAATCATGGTGGTTACAACTCGGTTTTCCGAACAAAGCGTTTGCCATTTCACTGATCTCTAATCGAAGCATCAACGTGTTGTTGTTGGTGGCCATCAACCCATAGACATAGTCGTTCTGGTCAGGACCATGACCAACCAGGATTCATCATCAACCACTCTCACTGAACATGTCAACTCAACAGCTCTACTATGAAACATGACCAATCATTCATCGGGTAGTTCCTAACTAGAAACCATGTAAACTACGAGCAACCACGCAAACAACCATTGTTAACAACGATGTTCGTGACATTTCGTGACCATCATTAAACCACAAGATCAACCAGGAACTGTGAAACTATCTTGACACTAGCTAACATCCTTACAATTGTGAGCTGTTTGCGGGACACTTGATATGACTTAAACCAAACCTGACTTACCATGATAGCTTGCACTGTGGTCACAAACCGAGGGTCACAATGTGTGGCTTGTCATAAGTTGGTTTATTACCCACCCTCCAGTATCTTGATATCTGCCATTTGCCTCGTAGTTACTCAAACGTGAGCTCACCAAAGTTCAGAATCCCAGGTGGGCCATCCACTACGATGGTTAGACATCTACTATTACCAAATTGTTCAACCACTTGTTAACAATGCAAATAACCACACTAACCACTGGAATTATTTGGATTGTTAACAAGTGATGAACCATCTAAATGATAATGATACTCACCATCCAACTGATACAAACCATCCAACTGACACTAACCATCCAACTGATACTAACCATCCACTTGCCTATCACTAACCATAGGATCAACAACATCGGGGGTCACCCACCACACCAACCAGCGCCTCGAAGCCCTGACTTCGCGGATTGCATGGCCAGAAGAGGTCTCCGGGGCAGTGGCCTTGGCGCGGCGAAGGGATGTCGAGGAGGATGGTGCTGCAAGGTGGGCCCCCGAAACGCTAGGTGGCGAACATAACTAGCTATAACTACCATGCTTATGGAAAATATAACTATGATATAACTATGATATAACCATACTAGCTAAGTTGGTGGAACATAAGTAGGGTAACTACCAGGCAAATGGAAGATATAACTATGTAGTTAGATGGCTTATTAGCCAACTTAAAGTCCAGGGGGGGCCGCCGTGTATAATGATGATTAATCAATGGTCAATACATGACGGCTAATGATGGTTGATAAGGGTGAATTGTTTCATAATGGTTGATTCGTAAATGAAAATGGTTTGTGGGTAAGGCGTGGTGAAGGGTGGTGAGGGGTTATTGTTAATTGTTAATGTTTTTTATTGATTGTTGATGATTCATTGGATTTTAGTCAGAATCGTACTAATCCTGGTCCATCATGATAAATGTGCGTCCACTGCAAATGCAACTTGATGGTTCCTGATGGTATTTTGATGGTCAATAATGCTCAATGATGGAGGTTGATGCTGGATGATACTATGATTGATCATGATAGATATGATAGGCTTATGCACAATGACCGTGATTATTAAGCACCTTTGGCTGACCATGTTCAATGCTAGTGAACTAATAATAATTGATATGTTTGTTCTTTGCTTGGCGATGCTTAGTGACTCCCTATATGATCCACAATCTACTGCCCATGATCCATCATTGGTCATTTCTCATGATTTATCATTGATCAAGTCAGTTGTTATCATAATAAACATCATCCAACCATATCTACTGTGATTTATCCATCACTAACCACCATCAACCATCAACCATAGTCACTATACCAACCCTAGGAACCATTTGCTAATAGGAGACCCTAATTATGCTCGCTTTCTTACCATAGATTATTGATATTGGATGATTTGGGGGTCCCCTATTTTGAGAAACACTCATATCTAATCTATTCATTCATCCATAGACATTAACCATCAACCATCAATAAGCACCATCAATCATCATCCACCATAGTATATCTATTGCATGGTTGTTTCAGTGCGAAAAAATCCCTCATGTAGACTATTCGATTAACCAAGTATATCAATTCTACTAAAGTCAGTTTATGATTAACTGCCATAGTACATCATTAACCATCCAGCATAGTATTCTATCAACCACCATCATTGAACCACTATCCACCATCAATCATCCACCATCATTTTTTACTACTCACCAAGTATATCTATTCTTTTAACCATCAAGTGGCTCATTCTATTACTATTCACCAAGTAGATCTATCTATTCATCATATACGGCTATGGGTCAAAAACCCGTACCCCTGGTTCCCCTATCATTAACCATTATTTTCCCTTTAGTTTGTTGGTTATTATCTACTACTATACTGACTATACTATAATTGGTTGGTTAACTGCTTGACCCAGCTCGCCATACCAGTTGCTTGGTCCTTGCTTGGGCATCGCTGCTTCCACGCCACCGGGTATCCCAGACGCTGAGCTGCGCAGACTTGCTCCGGTGTCCGGGCGCCACATGGATCACCTGCAGCTACCGCTGTGCTCAGCTCGAGTTCGTGGCGGTTGGGAGCGAGCGGGACCCACCGGTGGGCCCCCGGGTTATAAGTTGTGGCTAAGCTTCGCCATTTTCCTGGTTATAATAATGATTTACCAGTAGAGTCGTTGATTAATAACTAGAGTTGTTAGTATAACTAGGTGGGGCTATCTTAAGTGGTTGATTGATTCGCCATTTAACAAGCTATAGTTATATCTTCCATAACTTAACTATGGGGGCCCACCTTGTATGTACGAAGTTGAGCTGTGTTTGAATTGACCATTAGCCAAAATGTACCATGTATTCTGACCAGTATCTACAAAAAAATCGTTCAATGTTGTTGAATTGACCATTCAACAAGATTGAACGATGCTTATTTAGATACTGGTTGGTAATCATGGTTGACAAGGAATCGAAGCAACTGAACAGTACTGGTTGGTAATCATGGTTGGTAAGGATGGTTGACACTCGCGCTCGTGACGTAAAACGGTATGGTATATCTTATTTGGCTGTGGGTCAAAACCCTTAGTCCCCCTGGTTCCCCTATCATTAACCATGGTTTCCCTTATTGTTGTTGGTCACTATCCCCCACTATTGGTTGGTTAATATTGACCCATAGCCATTTCCCTTGTTATTTGGTGGATCATATCCCCATTATTGGTTGGTTAAGCGCTTGACCCAGCTCGCCATGCTTGGGGCTCAGCATGAACCAGCTGCAGGGGGGCGGTGAGAAGCCGTTTCACCACTCTGGCATGGGAGCTATCATCACTACAGGAGCTATCAATGCTATCATTACAAGCTGGGCCCCCCTGGTTATAAGTTGAACTTCAGATAAGCCCGGCTTAACTACACTTAGATCTTCCATTTGCCTGGTAGTTACCCTGGTTGTGTTCACCAACTTAGCTAACGTTTAGGGGGCCCGGGCCCACCTCGTATAATGAATCAGAAGAAGCACAGGAGCTTGAAATGGTTGTTTCTCAAAATAAGGGTGCCCCCAAATCAGCCAATGTTAATCATTTCTAGTAATAAACCAGATATTTTTTGGGTCCTCTATTTTGAGAAACCACCAAATGATAGTAATGATACTAAAGCATCATCATGCTTAAAGAACCACGAATGCCCGATGATAATGATAGTATGATTCAGTTGATATTAGTCGTTGAGCCGCATCTAATGGATTCTCCTCCTGCTTCATAGTGGACATCATGATAGTAATGGTTATCCCATGCGTGTGATTGAAAGGATGGTTTTGGCCAGTTGATTCACGTGGATAATACATGATAATACTGTTTGGTAAGCGTATAGGTGATTGTAACGAGCCATCGGCGAGGACAGGGACATACCGCGGGCGAACTCAAGCTGCCGTGAGCATGTAGGATTTTGCATGGTGCAGAAATGGGTGCCCAGTTCCAAATATCTCCCCACGGTAGCATAGACCCTTCAGCCCTTCAGGTAGACGAGCTACCCCTGAACTAACCATGGTGAATGTCACCCATTACCAGTAGTGGAATGCACACTGTGCACGTTTCTCCTTGCTATTAGGTGGTTTCTCAAGTCATAGGGGACCCCCCAGTTATCAGCCTTTGGTGATAAGCCAACCACAACTTCGAAATCCCCGAACAGGTTTGAGCAACCATCACGTATAGCTAATATATCCCGGATGGTTGATGCTTTCTATCCCCAATAAATCTTTATAATCCAACCTCGAAAAAACAATCAACAAACCATTGTGTGCTTGTTTGTTAGTGTTCTAGCCAGCCACAGCCATCAGTAAATCCCCGACAAATCAGTAGTTGTGACCGCTACCATCCCATGGTGCAAGCAACGATACATCAACCCAAGAGCACCAAAGGGTTTCTGCTCCAGCCGTCTCCAGCTTGTGTCCCTGCCTGTCATCTGTTGCAGCCAAGTGCTGCTTGGATGCATGCCACTGCATGGTAATTGCAATGATCATCTTAGTGTATCACCAGTGGTTGTTGTGTTAACTGATCAACCATAATCATTAGATGGTCATTGGTTGTATCCATGTACCATTCTACTTCCCAACGAGTCATTCATTCTAATAAATCATATTGATAATGTTGTTGGTAGAGTTCAATACTCCTTGATAATCATTGACGCAAAAGAGTCTACATTATCTGCATGTTCATATTGGTCCGAACAAAACTTATGCCGCGTTTGCATAGACTGACCGGAATCATTGCAAATTTTCATCCGAATTGGTTTCGAGTATCCTGGGCACACTGTCAGGATCGAAATCGTTGCTGATTAATAGATCACTAGTACGCTTTGACCATCGTGAACCTTGGGTTTAACTATGTTGAACCAGTTGTCCTGGTTGGCTAACCTTGAACGGCACTTACTGAGCATCATTTAGTGCTCAATGCATTTACTTACAATTTCGCTATTACACCATTAGATAACCAACATTTTAACTATAACATTACCCTCACTACGTCACTCTCACTATTTGGTGGTTTCTCAAAATAGGGGACCTCCAAAGTTGTGGCTAGTTTAGTACTTGAATGGTAAATAACCTGAATGATTTGGGGCAGCACCCTTATTTCGAGAAACCACCAAGTACCAACAATCAATTGTTTTGATACTATTGTAAAATCAACATTGCCCTCACTCTCACTATTTAATCAACTGTTGCTTGGTGGCTTATAGATCCCTTGCTAAAAGTCTAACTTTTAGTGGCCATATTGTAAATCAATCATATCCCAAAAAGACCTCAAAACCTAAGGTAGTAGGTCAGTCATGGGAGATCTGCACTACTAGTCCCCCCGAGATTTGATGGGATTAGATCACCAGCCATTTGTACGAAAACCAGGGGTAGCTGTAAGCCACCCAGTTTTTTTTTGTTTGTCCACATGCTGTCACACTCCTTGAGCCATTCAGCCTGTGCGAGGCCACAGCGTGTGGAGCAGCCACATCGCGCCCAACAGGTGGTGTTGAACGCGTCCGCTGGAAACTGGTGATAGGGAGCCATGGTTAGTTTGCTGCCATTCACCATCACGAAAAAAGAAACATTCACATCATAAAAATAAACTATGCATTGGTGAACCATCAATCATCATCAATTATCATCAATCATCATCAATCATCATCAAACATCATCAATCATCATCAAACATCATCAAACATCATCAATCATCATCAAACATCATCAAACATTCAAACCCTTAATTGCCATGAAGAACCAACCATGATGAGCCGTTGCCCTCTGGTAATCTGACATAGCTTTCTTGAATCCAATAAAACGTCTTGAGTGAATACCACTGGCAATCAAACATACAGTAGCAGTGAAAAATCCACCAATAAACTTGATGGTTTCCCAGGGTGTCTCTATAAAGTATTACCGGAGTGTAATAACCAATTATCAACATTGATCAACCCTTCTCAAACACTAGCCATCACTTGATCAACCACCCTTGGTGCTTTCTCAAGTCAATTTTAAAAGCCCCGAAGTTGTGCTGGGTTTACTACCAAAAATGGTTGATATTGCATGGTTTGAGGAGTCCCCTATTTTGAGAATCACCCATTTCTCAACCCTTCTCAAAACTTGGGTCTGTGCCAAAAGAGTGGCACCCCCCAAAACCAACGGTTCCCTACTAAAATGATCATTTTTTGGTGGGGCCCCTTGGCTACCCGTCATGGCTTGGCACATACCCAAATCTATCAACCCAGAAAGAAGGCTCTTGAAGGGCTCGATCAGTTTCACTCAGAGATGCCAACTAACCTTGTTGCATGTTTAGATGAGTAGAAGTATCCACCCAGTCCACAACAAAAAATCCGCCAGCCTGCGTCTTTACTACGCGGTGACGGGAACCGTGGACGATTTGATTCACAGCGAGCTTCGTGGCGACCACTATTTGGGGGGTCGAATCTTCAGCCTTCAGGGGAGGGGCTACATGACCTACGAACCATGGGATAAGAAGCTACCAGTACAGCACACTGGCATGGCCAGTCATCAAAATCATACATATGTATATCAATATACAAGCAAACAATTAGAAGTATATGAATAGTATTGATTAGTAATGAACGGTAACGAATAGATAATGAACAATATTGGATGATGGAACATCAGCGTTGATGTATCCGCAATGGTTAAACAATATACTGTACTATGTAGACGTATGTAGACATTGTCATGGCACATCAACATCCTATACTGGTCAATAAGTACCTATTGAAAAATATAGCAGGAAATGTCAAAATTGTCAATCAACAAGAATATAAAACGGTAATGCATACAAGGACTAAAACATATGGTGATGAGAACCAGCAATGTGGCATATTCAATTTGGCACTATGAACATATCTAGGAACACTATGAATTGCATTGGTGATCTCTGGCAAAGTCATAGTGGTTCCAGATCCTTCGTTTAAAGACCTGACACAATGGTTCAGGACGTGTTGCTTTTTGTTGCTTCAATTTATGGCTGGTGTTTCCTTCTTCGTTGCGGTTTTAGATGATGAATTTCCAATCATGGTTCACATGAACCTCAAAAAACTGATGGAATTTTACTGTAAATGATTGATACTAGATGATTTGGGGGTACCCAAATCAGAGAAACCACAAAATATGCTGTACCACTTGTATCGTTCACATCCCTTCTGTCGGGATGTTCAAATACTTTTCTGAGCGATATACGGTACCCCATGTTCGCCAATTTTGTTGTTGTTGTTGGTGTTGCTTCTCGCTCCCTCTCATTACCCATCAATTGACCATCACGCGTCACAGCAAAGCTTCTCATGTCTGGTCAGTCATTGTCAGCCCTTGTTCGACCTAGCAAATGGTTGACCACATGATTGTCAAATGATTAACGAAACAGCCAACCACACAATTAATATCTGTTTGCCATTATTCTCATAAACAATTAATGATCATCAAACACGTGTTAGTCAATATTTCCCAGAGTTGACCAATTGATCAAGGCCGTCTGTTGCTACTTGCGCCCCACAAATCGGGGTCTCTTAAAACTGGGAACCCCAAAATTAATGATTGATTTATTACTAAGGCTGATTACCATTGGATAATAACTGGGGGGTACGGGTACTCCCCCCATTTTAAGAAATCACCAAATGGGTGTTTCTCAAAATAGGGGTACCCCCAATTCATCCATTGTTAATCATTGAATAGTGATACACCAGTCGTTTGGGGGGTTCTCCATTTTGAGAAATCACTAATTATACGGTAGGTTGATTAATATTGCCACATTAACAGTTCATTACCCATGGTTTTCCCTATTATTGTTGGTTATTATCCCCAATTACTGGTTAGTTAATATTGACCCACAGCCATATTGACCCATAGCCATGTAGTTGGTATATATCCCCTATAATTCTTAGTCATCATCCCCTATTAGTAACCATGAACCAGCTATTATTGCTTGATTTATATTGACCCAATCCAAATCTCCTTCGCCCCATTGTTCCTACCTCCCCTTGGCGACCCTGGTCCCAAGCTTTGCTGAGATTAAAGTGATGAGTGTGAGTCTCCGGTCGGCAGAGCAGGGGTCCCATGGTTGGTAATGGTTAGAAATGGTTGGTAATGGTTCGTAAAGGTTTGTGGTGATTAGTAATGGTTCGTAGTGATTAGTAATGGTTCGTAGTGATTAGCAATGGTCAGTAATGGTTCCTGATTTATGATGCTTAAATAATGATGGCAAATGATGCTTAACCTCAAAATTCCACCGTGTCGACATCGTGAACAAAAACCTCTCGCAAGATCAAGGGACATTGTGCTTTTAAAATGATCATGGCCTAACAAAAACAAACATTTTCCTAAAGTAAGGATCAGTTGCCACCAACAAATCAACAATTTCCTTTATGAAATCATGTTCTGTGCTAGCCAAAAAAAAATCATGATGGATCATTTCTGGCAACAAGTCCCTACTTGTTTCCCATCCCTACGGAGCGGAACCCATTGGTGATCAGTTGCCAGATATAACCCACCATCCAATATAGTTATATCTCCCATTTGCCTTGTACCCACATGTGAACTCACCTACGTTGACCATCTAGGGGGGTACCACAACTTGTACTGCCCATCTTCAAGGTGAAAATCACGAGCTTTGTACCCAAGCCTTGCAGCTGAACGGAGACTCACCGGTCACAGGGTGACCGAATCAATAAGTTTCCACACGGCGGCGACGAGAAAATGAATTCAACTGCACAGCAAGTTGCCCCATGCGAGGATCGGATCGCGACGCGAATCCGCAGCCGTTTGGAAGCAAGCTGGAAGTTCATCAACGAGCATGGCAATGGTGGAGAACAATAAATGATATTGGTAAGTAATGGTTCACAATAATCAGTTGAGAATGGTTCATATTGGTTCATCCTGTTTGATATAGTAGTCAATAATCGTTGATAGTAGTCGACAATGGTTGATAGTAGTCAATGGTGTTTGATAATTGAAAAATATTGTGTGTAAAGATTGGTGGTTCACAAGTTGTCTGGTTGGTGGTTTCAACCCCTTTGAACAATATAAGTCAACCAACCATTTGTCAATGATTGCTAGGGGAAAAAAAACATGTTTAAAACCACCAGCCAGACAAGTTGTGTGTTCCCAAGTGCCTTCCAGTTACCTCTATAGTAGGCAACCAGCTGGTTTCTACCATTATTGTTTGGGGTTGGTTTCCTATTACAAAGGTAACTGGAAGGCTAAGGAATACTATCATTACTGATTAATTATAATGAATCAGAAGAAGCACAGGAGCTTGAAATGATAGTAATGATACTGAAGCATCATCATGCTTGAAGAACAACGAATGCCACATAAAAAATGATAGTATGATAGTAATTGATGAGCTGCATCTAATGGGTTTTTCTCCTGCTTCGTAGTTGATATCATGATAGTGATGATTATTCCATTCATCTGATTGAAAGGATTATTCCATTCATCCATGATACACGGATCCAACTAAAATGACCAAATTCACAAATGCGAAATAAAAATTAAATGGTTGGATTAATGATACACCACTATGACACAACTCATTCCTTCGCATGGCGAGCCTTGCTGTGAGGTGTGCTCTTTGTGAGCGCTGTGAACGCTCGATGGCGCCGTCCTTCGTTGGCATCCAGAGAGACACGCCTTGCTTCTCAACATGTTCATCTGTGGTGACTTCATGGTTGAAAATTAAACATCTTGAAACCACCAACCAAACTAAGTCAATCATACACAACGATGTTAACTACTTTGGTGATTGGGATTTATCAGCAGCTAAAAAGGAGATACACCTACAATCATTAAAGAAACTTCAGATAGATAAATGCATCTTCTTGATAAATTTAAAGTGTATCTTGGCAATAGCAAACTGCTTCAGTTACATAGCTACAAGATACATTGATGATACTCCCTGATCATCAATGGATTACATTTACCAACTAGCATCGCAAAAAGGTATATAAATAACAAGTATATAAATACAAAACAATGTATAACCGCTCTATATATCCCTCTTCTTCAATCCTCAATGGACTGGGGCTATCAACAGTTCGTTACATTCGAAGATACAAACCATTAATGTTCTAGATGTACCAACCACTATCATCAGCATCATCACCATCATTATATCCATGACTTTCATTATTCTATCTCGCTCCATTTTCTAATCCAGCTGCGATTCAATACCAAACTAATGTTTGTTGGGATGTTCACTTACCCACTTGTTGGTTTGTTCATATTGTCCCATTTGGAGGTTTCTGAAGCCATAGGGGTACCCCCAAATTATCCCTTCTATCAATCATTTCTAGCAATAAACCAACCATAACTTTGGGGTTCACAAACTGGCTTGAGAAACCACCATAGAAATGGAAATTCACCATTGGAATGGCACCATGGGCCTACAAAACATAGAAATTCACCATAGAAATGTCCCATAGCCGTACTTGGATGTGCAGCTGGGGTCACAACCATGGTTATGAGCCCTATAAGGTAGCTTGCAACACCCTAGAAACAATGGATAGTGACCACTTACTAAGTGGGGGTGCACATCCAAGTACATCTATATCTACATCTATATCTATATCTAAAAAAAAATATATATATATATATATCTATCTATTTATCTATCTACCTACCTATCTATCTGCCTACCCAGCTATCTATCTATCCCCAATCCCGTCGCTCCCATCCTTGCCTCTTCGGACGCCTCCGCAACGATCACAGCCTCCAGGAACCACAGGTGGATTCCAACGCTCGGAGAGAGCTCTATCCTGCTCCCGCGCGTCCTCTCGTTGGGGGAGGTGACCTGCGATTTCTGCCGTTGACCTGCGATTTCTCAGCACTCAGCGGCTTGCCATTGCGGAAAAAAACTCGCTACCCGCTGGCAATGGAAAATCCACGATTTTGTTCGGAAAACACTAGGAAATCATTGATTTTTACGGTGGATTTTCCAGCCAGCCATGTTAGTTCACCAAAGGACAACAACCACTTCGAAGCGAAGAGGACGCTTGAAACAGCCGCTGCGACTGAGCGGGACTTGTGCATACCTTGCCGACGCAAGGATGTCATACCTATCAACAGTTGTGGTGATGATTATTGCGCAACGTGCAGAAAAATGATACCCGGTAGGCCCGGTAGTAGACTTCACCATTTTCAGCCTTTACAGGCATCGCGTTTCGAACAGTACTGACAATTCATCAACCAGAATCACTCAGAATTCATGAATGTTATCTTAGAATGCTTAATTTCAACAATTATCAGCCATTAGCAACCATTCCACATGCTTCCAGTCGGCACTTGCCACCAGAGCAGGTAACCAGTTGGTTTCTACCATTGTTGTAACTAAGGCTGGTTACCTATACTATTTCATGGCAACTGGAAGCATATACAGAGTGGTACCCAACAGTTGGCTTAGGTTATAAGTAGGAAAACTACCGGTTGTGGTCGATATAACGACACTGAGTGGTGGATTAATAAGCAATTTATAACCAGGGAAAACTACCGCTCTGTAGGGATTGTCGATATGATGTCTCAACCGATTAATTGGTACCATCACTGACTGTAACCGATTAACCATTGTTTGTTGGTACCATTTTGTAGGGATATGACAGTTCTTATAAAGCAAATTATAACCCTGAAATTAATGACCCTGAATTAATCATTTTGCCACCGGTGTTGCTGGTTGTTGAGGCCAACTCGTCTGCATCCTATCATGGCTGCTCAACTGCATGGTGATTGGCTCAGTAGTTGCGACCCATGATCGCCAACACCAAGCATCATCGCCAAGCATCAACCATCATCAGCCAATCAACCTATCAAGCTTATCAATCATCACTACTATGAACCATCATCCACCTTCAACTACCAAACTTCCATCCACCATCAAGTCATTCGCCGTCCGCCGGCGCGACAACCACCACCACAGAAGCTGGCGGCAATCGCTCACCGCACGCCACAGGAAAGCACCACCCATCAGGCATAGCTTCCAAGCAGGGAAGGGGATTCGGCCGCACTATGATGAGCCCCATGGGAGGTGCACAACTTACTAAGTGAGGATCCAAAGCCAAAAGTCACAAGTTACAAGGTGGGGCGGTTATAAGTTGATGAAGATTTGCCAGTAAACAAGCTAGTTATATCTTCTATCATCTTCCATAGCTGGTACCAGCTTCCATCATCTTCCATCATCTTCCATCATCTTCCCTAACTTAGCTAAGTTACCCTAGTTATCTTCACCAACTTAGCGCCAACGTTTAGGAGGCCCACCTGGTACCAGCTGAATCTGCTTCCGTTCAGCGGCTCATCACGCGGCCACGGCACGGCAGCGCTGGCGTTTTGCGTTCGCCTCTGCGCTCAGCTTCTCCGATCGCAGAAGCCACGACACGAGGTGTGCTGCCGAGTTACCTGAGAAGCCAAAGAGGCACTGCGGCAAGCTTCACTCATCATGTCCACAGGTTTCACTCATCATGTTGCTGGTGAATGATGGTTGGATAGGGTTGGAAACTTGGTGGATGGTTGATAGTGGTACCATGTGGATGCTTGGTGGATGGTTGATCATGGTTCATGTCCACAAGGTTTCACTCATCATGTTAAACTAGTGGTGAATGATTGTTGGATGCTTGATGGTTGATCACCATGTCAACACACTTGCAAGATCATTGCTATATGATGGTTGGATGCTTGATGGATGATCATGGTACCATGTCACCACACAAGATCATCAGCACCTGGTGAAGACCAAGGCATCAAGTTCACCGATCTACCTCCCAGGTCGCAGGGGCATCCCCTGGTCAGGTTGGTTCACGACTCCCCCAACTTCGTCTTCGAGGGGCGGCAGGAGTGACTTGCCACAGAGAGGGCAATCGGCTCGGTATTCGCACGCCCACCTGGGAGAGGAGGTACGGCGGATGGCGTTGAGTCAAGGGGTGCTGTGGTTGGGGCGGATGGTGGTGGTGGACGATGGTTGGTGCTGGTGGATGTTGGTGGATGGTGGATGGTGGTGGATGGTGGTGGATGATGGTTCGGGTGTGTTGAAGTTGATGCTTGCAGTGGGTTGGTTGATGTTGGATAAGAAAAGCACTTTACATGAGGCACCTGTCAGTCCACAAGGGCCACATAGGGCCAAGGCATGTTTCCTTCACAAGGCCAACCCTGGATGAAGCGAGCCACCCCTGGTTGGCTAGTACGGCGTATCCCCAAAGCCTGGGGTTTTCATTGGAATGGGACCCCCCCGAATTAATAAACCTATGGAATTCACAATTATTCCAATGAAATATTATTCTACAGGTTATAATTAATGGTTTCATATATGAAATCCATCTTTATTGAAGCAAATGGAGAAACCCACCCATTGATTATTCTCCGCTTATTGCAATGGTTCACCCTTTATTTATCGGGGGTACACATTGTGGTTTATCAAAAGGTCTTCTTTTCGTCCGCTGGATGTGATGAGTGGTGCTTTTTCATCCCAGTCATTGTTTCTGATTCTAGGTCAGCATCATCTTTGAAAATGCACATTCAAGCGTTGTTGTTCACCGTGTAGCATCAACCCTCGCAAGCAACTATGATTGACATGTTCATTCTTGCTAAAAACGATTTCGCTGCAACCCCTAGGTTTGCCCGGGGCCGACGGGTACGTTTCCCTACGTTCAAATTCCTGCGCAGGGCCGCTGTTTTTGAGCTTCTAGATTAATAAACCTAAACAACAAACCCAAAACCCTAACCCTAAAACCTAAAACCCTAAACCCTAAAACCATAAACCCTAAAACCTTAAACCCTAAAGCCTAAAGTCCTAAACCACAAATCACTGCGTTTTGCCAGTGGTTTTGCAACTTCTCTAAGCCATCTTGACTTTGCACAACGTCCTCCATTGCAGAGTGGCATTTTGTCTCTGGGCGAACCAGGGGGTTGCGGGGAACGATTTTTGTCCATCCACCCCAGTTCCCCTAAACTAATAAATTAGCAGTACTATGTACACTGTTCTATTGAATTTGCGTGTAATATGAATAAAGTAATACGGACATGTTTGCATTGTGTACCCCTTCGTAGTATCTACCACATGATTAGTCGACATGAGTCGCATTCCGATCATTGTTCACTTAACGTGGTGACTTTCAGATCCTTTGCAAAAAGTCTATATAACTTTTAGTGGCTATATGCTAAATCAAATCCAAAAAGCCGAAAAAGCCCAAGGTAGTCGCTGAGTTCTCCACCCAACCGAGTCTGACAGAGCTTCCCGACTTCGTAATACACTCAGGGTGAAATTCATGCCTGCAGCTGTTTCTCGCGCGAGAGAAATGATGTGGGACTGGACTTCAACTAGGAAGGTCAATCACTTGGTGTTTTTTTTTCGAGCCATAGGGGACCCTTTAAAATTGGATGGTTGATTGCTAAATAAAGAGAATATTGGATGATTTGGTTTTGAGAAACATCCATTTCTAGTCCAGGGACGGTATCAGTACAAAGGGTTTGGGGTAGAACCATGGCAAATAAGTACGTAGCCCTATAGGGTGGGTTGGAACTGCTAATGGGGCATGGGATTACCAACATGAATAGTCGTTGAACAACCACAAGTTGAGATGACTATGCTCCCATGTTCGTTCACAGGTCGCTTTGGAACATCACCATATGGGAAAACCCGCTGGGAAACCATCAATGGTTGGTGGAAATTCCATTGCTATGTTAGATCACCAATCACCATCACCGGAGGGTACCACAAACTAATCGTCAACCATTCACCACACTTAGTACTGGTTGATTCACAAATGATGGTTTAAGTGACAATTCATCAACCTGAATCGATCGACCATGAAAGATTCATCAACCATTCGCCAGCCAACACTGTTGATAAACCATTGTAAACCACAAACAAAAACTATTCATCCAATCATTCAATCGTATCTTCACCATTCCTATCATGAACCAACCATCATCACCCATGAATCAACCCCTAATCAAGCATGTATCAACCTCCCAGCTGAGCCAACCTTGCCAACCAGCTGGGACCAGAATCTAAGTGCCCCTGCCCGCAGGGAAGCTTCAGCATGGTGTCACTGGAAGACACAGGTTCCAAGCAAACCTTGGCCATTGCCGAGGGCAGCCCCAGCTTTCAACCTATGGTACTTGGATGTGCACCTACAAGGTACCATGGCAAGCTGAAGCCGAAAAACGGTAGCTGAACTACCTACCTCATAATCATGCTTGGTTGCCAGTCGCGATCCCTGGGGATCAGCGGTTGGTGAAGCACTAGCTGCATGGAATAAATTTGACCAACCAGTATACAGACTGGTGAATAGAACTACCTGCATCACCGTCGATGAGAAACTTTCAACTTATGATTGAAATAAGTACTTATTCAGGGTCATAAGTTGTTTTTTTTACTTTATACGATTTTTACCGTTCGAACCCGTTCGGACCCGTTCAAAACCGTTCGAACCCGTTCGGAATGCGAACAAATGCGTTCGTTTGGCGTTCTTTTTGCGTTCACATGCGTTCAGCCATACCCATTTTTCATGTAAAATGACTATCAATACGAAAATATCCGTATCATACGTAAATTATCCGTTCGTAAGTTGAAATCAGACTAAATTGAGCGTAATAAGTACTTATTTGAATCGTAAGTTGAAACTTTCCTTCCTATGGGGATGCAGGTAGTGAATATAGATATAGTGGTTTGCTAAGATTAGCTATTCTGAATCCAAACCAACGAAACTATCCATATTTGAGCTTGAAAATCTGGAAAATCCAGAACTCCCTCCGAACAGCAGAACCGGATACATGCACATAAATATCCGCATTACTTGCTGTCGTTGTGTGGCTACCCACTCTGCATAGCCATCATTTTGTTTAACTACCCATCTTTGACTTCAATACTTTCGACTTCGCTACAGTAGCCACCAATAGTCAGTAACCATATGGGTAGGTCAAAACCCTGTACCCCCGGTTCCCCCGTTATTGGTTGGTTAGTATTGACCCATACCCATATGAATCTCACTATCCATGTTGCTTAAGTTTTGTTAAACAACATACTGGAATGGCTAGCTCACTGATGTTCTTACGGCAGAGGAACCTTGGAAATCGTTGGGGTGAGTAGCATCATTATGTGGTTGGTCGGTCAGTGGATGGTTTTTGGATGGTGCAGGTTGGTTGGTTAGTTACAGCTTGGTTGGTTGAGAATGATGAATTAATGATAATGCTGATTCATGATTCTGTCAATTATACAATAGCTGGCGAGTACTTTATCAACAAAGTCACCTCTCGTCATGATGCTTTCGCAAGTGTCATTCACTTGTGCCATTGAGTTCTGATCATTAATTGAATGGTAATCAATGGTCACAGTTCTGATTGCATAAATGATTTCATTCACTGGTCACACTGACGATTACTTATCAACATTGCATCAATGTAACCATCAATCTTGCACCAACCCGGCGCTTTCAAACAAAACAATCAACCGATTTAATGTTTCACAACTCTATCCAATGGTCTCAAGTTACTGTACCGATGCTTAACAAGTTGGTTATTATCTCGTGCTCAATCGTCATCCACCAACCACTAGCGAACCACTTGACCAACTCCAATCTACCAACCTAAACCATCATTACAACCATCGATTCACCAACCGATTCACCAACCTCAAGCATCAATTCCCATCCAATCACCAACCAATTCACCAACCTCAACCATATGAATTCCCACCAATTGACCTCAAACATCACCAACCACAACCCCCACCCTTAACCAACCCTTAAACCCAACCAACCTGCCCTGTCCAACTCATCAGCCCTGGCCCCGCCCCGAAACGGCCACCATGGAGCTCGACACTCCGTAGCATGCTGCGGCATTCCACGGGGCAGATCTTCCAAAAGCTGCGGGTCGCAGGTGCCTCGCCTGGAGCGAAGGCAGTGAAGGCGCCAGGTGGGGAGGCTGCGAGCCATGGTGGGTCGTGTTGGAGGTGATGGTGAAGGATGATGGTTGAGGATGATGGAGGTTCATGATGGTGGTGGATGATGGGTTCGTGATGGTGAAGGATGATGGTGGTGGATGAAGATTGATGAAGGACTTAAACGGTTGATGGCTGGTGAGGTGAAGGACTTAAATGGTTGGTGAAGGAAGGGTGAACTACAGGTGAATCAATGGTTGATGAAGGTTGATGATGATTGAGGGGTGGATGGGGACCATGGATAGCTGACGACGGCTGATGGGAAACAAATGGTGATGGTTCGTTGATGGGTGGAGGGCGATCCACTGTTGAATGCTTGATGACTTTCTGTAGACACTGTGGACATGTTCACTTTTGCTCTGTTGGGTAAACAAATATCCAGAGTAGCTTGCCCTTTGTCAACAATTGCTTCGACAATGAATGCCGGCAAGAACCACAAACAACAGCAGCAGCTTCAAAAACAATTCCAGTCATACCACTTGATAGGGAACAAAAATCCTACTGGAAGCTTCTGCAACTATATTGCGACAGCCCAGGGTCTTTCAACCAACATCAACATTAGCCGACATGGATCAACTTCAATCAACACCAACATCAATCAATAATTCAACACTAACAATCATTAATCAACATTCACCAACACCAATCAACATCAATCAACATTCACCACCATCAATCACCATCAATCAGCACCAACCAACCTTAGCAAACCTCAACACTATCCCCAACGACTCCGAATATTTAAACCACCAGGGGCACAGCTCAACAAAAACGACGCGGTCACGACCGCAGGAGATCAGGGGTTTGCGCCTGGGAAGAGTCTCATCCAGGTTGCACAAAAGCTCAAAATCTTCGGGCCTGGAGCTGAACCAGCTGGACGCATGGCTTGATTGGTGGGTTGGTGGATGGCGGCCTGGTTGGTAGATGGCTTGGTTGGTGGATGGGAGGTCTGGATGGCTTGGTGGATTGGAGAGGTTGGCTGGTTACACTGCCCCAACTGGAATATCTCAAGAGCTGGCGTTGGATGGGTGCTCTTCTTTGCTTGGCAATTGCCATGTAGCGAAGCCTGGATGGGTAACAATCTAGTTAAACTAACCTGGACCAGCGTGGAAAATCCCAGGCATTTATTAGGTGTGTGGAGCTTGTGAAAATGGAGATACTGAATTTGCACAGGATCGTTTCCCAAAAGCAAATAGATTTGAAAAACAAGTTATACACTGTGGGCCTCTAACCAGATATAGTCGTTGGGTTGTGACTAGGGTAACTACCAGGCAAATAGTAGATACAACTATAGTTAAATGATGTTAAATGGCCCTATAAACTATAATTATATGTTACAACGTTTGGGGCCCACCTTGCAAAACTCAATATACCCTCTGGTAGATTGACCTGGCAATGGAAAATCCGCCATTCGTAGGTGCTGTCCTGGGGTTTCTTGTACTGTAGCATGTGGTGATTTGCCACCAGGTTCATCTACCAAAGGACCAGTCAATGAATCGATCCTTACAAACTTTGAACCAAGTTGATTGTTGCGAACAAAAGTCCAAGTCGCTTAAACAGAACAACAACTTCACATGGGTGTTTTTGAAAATAGGGACCCCCACATCCTGATTAAAAAGGATGAGAACCAGGCGTCCCCGATTTTGATAAAGACCCACATAGACTTACGAGCCGAGCAACCAACATCAACCAACTTATGATTCCAGAACCACAAAAACAACCAACAATCACAAACAACCAAACACCAACCGTGCAACAACCAAGCACCAAGCATGGTAGCAACCCCTCAAAGTTGGCTACAAAAACTATAAATGGCTATCACACAACCCTTGATAATCCTATGGACCTTGTCACTTATGGCTATGGGTCAGTTCACCTTAGTCCCCCTGCTTCCCCCATCAGCAAAACCAGGCTGTTTTCCCTATGAAATTGTTGGTGAACTTATCCCCCATGAAACTTGGTTGATGAACTGCTTGACCCATAACTCTATGTTGCCCATCTTCACCCTTGATAACCATGGTCAGTTCAGTTTGCTATAGACCAAAGGTGGGCAAGAGTTGATCATGGTTATCAAAAGGTGACCTCGTTGCCCAGTTCTGTAGGAAGGGAACTTAAAAAGAAGCCATTGTGAGTTCTTTTCCTATCTACCATCTGGTTTCACCACTCCCTGTAGCTCTGAATCGCTCCCCCTTTAAAGGGCCATAGGGATACCCCTGGCTCCGAATCGCTCCCTCCAAACCACCAGCCAGCTATAGACCATGGTCACCTCTGTTACTCATCTTGGCTGCTCATCAGCACCGGTTGGTCATCCCAACGACATGGCGCCATGGCAGCGCCTGAGATCACGGTATTGGAGCATGATAAAACTAGTAGCCTGGCCGCGATGCCGGGATGTTCACCAGCCAGTAGAATTGGATGCTTCGTCATGATGAACACCAGCCAGTGAATCTACCAGAGGTCAATCTCCAACTTTTGGATCCCAGGTTACTATCCCAGGTGAACAATACTTTGGTTTGAATATAAAACTATAAAGCTTAATTACTATGCAAGATTGGGAGATGCTTGTTGGAAAACAATTGGATGATTCGCAATGATTGCGCAAAACTCAGATGAGAAGCTCCTGGAAGGTGGTGAAATGCAATAGCCTCCGGTAAACTGACCAGGTTGCGCTCTAAATCATCAGTTTTAATCAGTAAACCAACTACAGATGGTGGATTTACTACTTCCAGGTCACTTTGTCAGAGTGTAATCATTACAATGAGTGGTTAAATGTATCGAGTCCATCGGAATTGATAAAAAAAATACTTTGTTATCCACCTTTCATAATGTATGTAATGAAGCAATTGATTAAACAAATGTATGATAAGGCGAGTTTAAGATAGGCAAATCAATACTTGGTTGTTTAGATGTATTAAGATTTGCAGTAGCAGGCAAATCTTGAAACGGTTTAAAACTTAGGTAGACTATCAAACATTCAGTGGAGTTACTACACGCTATTTTCGTTGAATAGCCATTGCCACTAAATGCCGTTGATGACTGTATAGTCAATCTCATGGCATGGATGTCACAAATCATCCGAAGGTCATCAATCAAAACAGCGATACCCTCTGGTATCTCTGGTATCTCTGGTATACCCTGGCTAATAAGAAACGATCATTGTGAATACTGGATATCATGACAAATGACGATCAAATACAGTAGTGCTGATCACCAAGCATAGGAAGCTCTTTCTATCCATTACTGATTTTTGAGGTAGAAAGGTGGTTTATAATGTCGCAAAGTGGCCAACAACAAACTATAATGACTCACACTGCAGTTACAAACATGATATCGCAAGTCAATAAACCATGCTGCTTGAAATATGTACATATATGTTTTGCGAAAGGCAGCTTACAATGCGACGTACCCCACGTGGCGGGCTTGCCCTTATGAAGGACTTGCAGGGAATGCTGGAGGGTACACTGAGTCGCCCACTGTCGTAGAGTCAAAAACATAACCCTGATGTACAAGACTGTGATGACAAACAGCGTACACTAAAATTGATGCTGTACTACCATGACTTTAAGGATGCGTTCTCTAGGGTGGCAGCACTACCCAAAGTGCTACCCTTCAACCAACCAACATGGACCCCTACCTGGGAGGCTCAAGCTGTCGGTTTCCAGGTGTGTCGCTGCCGTCCCGCCTGATGCTCAAAGATTGCCATGTTGTTCATCCGCGCCACTAAACCTCGGAGATCAGCGCACAAGACATGGGGAATAGCCCGATCATTCCTGCCCTTATAGATGTGCACGGCTGAGGTTCGTTCCCGGTAACCATGGCAAATAAGCCAGTAAGTGGTAAGGTTGTAAGCGCATAGGCCACGGCCAGTCGCTAGTTACCAAGTGAGGTCTTCGAGTAGCTTCGTGGTTTCAGCTTGGACTCGAAGTTCGCTCCACAGCTCATGAATCATAAGGGGCTCATGATCAACCTTTTGCTACTCGGATGATCATCACACAGCTGGTAACTTGCTGGTAACCGTGGGGATTGCAAGTGCCCTTTTCGGGTAAGTACCAGGAGAATGGTAGATCAAGAGTTGATGGTTTCAACCTCAAAGATTATATCATATGGTTGGTGGTTTCAACCTCTTTGAAAAAGATTAGTCAACCAACCCTTTGTTTAAAAGTACCAGGAGAAAAAATGATTCACACCACCAGCCAGTCATTGACTGGTTGGTGGTTTGAACCCCTATGAAAAATATGCTTGTCAACCAAACAATTGTTAATGAATACTAGGGAAAATCAGAAATGTCAATCAAACCACCAGCCAGTTGATGAATAGATTCCTGGCAGTGGGGACGTTCACCAGTGACCAGCGATGATCATCCAACTATGCCATGAGGTCCTCCATGATACTGGAAAGCCCAGATTGCTGGGGGATGACCAACCACCAGTATGCCACCAACCAACGCGTGGCACTACACCAAGCAGCATGGCTTTGGTGCACCAACTTGGCTACCAAAGAGGAAAGCACGAGTTGGGATGTGTAGTCAGTACCGGAATCCGATCCAATGCTGGTTACTTTGTAATGGATATAAGAGAAGTTATGCGTAGTAATTCATTTTGTACTAGTTGTGTTGGTTGTAGTATGAGCGTAAACTGTATCAAACATCAACTATAATTAGGGAGTTGTTTCTTTACTACACAATGTTGCTTGATACCAGGTGCAAGTCTAGTACAATATCCAACATAGCAACTACTATGAACTGACCATCATCCAACAAATAAACCGCTGTCAACCAACCAATTATCAACAACACATCATTCAAATAAGAGGCAAGAATTAATGATTGGTTGATAGTTGATTGAGTCGTGTTAAATCAAACAAGTATCAACCTTTCAGAATTCAAACCATTTATGAATTGCAATCAATCATTCATTGACCATCAATCAACGATTAAGCAACCACTCATCAACCGCAATAAACCATTAACCACACCATTGTTCAAGCGTATATCAACCATTTATCAACCATGAACCAAAGCGTTTTGCAACCATTTGGCAACCATGCATCAACAACTAACCAACAATAAACCGTCATTCACCAATGTAAACCATCCTTAAGCCTTCCTTGACCATTGACCATGTATCAACGGTTAATCAACCATTCACACCATCCATTAGCCCATTCACAGGCACCCCACACCATCCTCCCTTCGCCATTGGGCTCGCACTGTGTCGAAAGTCACGCGAGGGGTGCCTCAACGTTGGGGCGGGACCACGGGTGCTGCCCCCCAGGGACTGTTAGCTTAAGCCGCTTAAGCCCGTTGAATGATGCTCAAGTCTCAAGTCACCAGGAATTGGAACTGAAGCCATGGACAGTTGCTAGGGTGATTGATGATGAGTAGTTCATAACAATCAACCCTGGCATATCGACCTCTGGCAGTTGCATGAGCCCCAAGTCATGAATCACAACATCTGTTTCAGAAAGCTTGGACCTAACCCGGGAACCCAAGCAATTCTGGAAATGCTCCATGTGTGACAATGATAAAGATGATCATGATGATAGTAATTCCTGAGATGTCAATCATTATTTTTATCATTATGTTTGCGTGTTGTTAATCATAGCGTGCCAAAATGGTGACATATCTAGGGATTCATGAGTCATAACTATGGTGTTAGTAATAGTTGATGTCAAATCATCTTTTGATCACGATCATATCTGTGTTTGTTCAATCATCCAGCTCCAAATAAAAAAAAAAACACATGTTATTGCAGAACCCATATTATATATCTGGTGGCCATGATATCTGCAGGTTGGGTTTTCATCATAGCTAGATGGGGATCATCCACAATTCCACCTGGTGAAACCCATCTAGCTCTGCAGCATCTCACTATGCACGGTCTCGTTACGGCTTTCAGCAATTTGCCAGCCAAATCTGGGTCCCAGCATCCCACATAGACAGCTGAAATCATAGAGACAAAACATGATGTCAGCCTTCATCATTAATTGATGTCCACCTACTAAATTCATAGTCAAATAAAAAACATAGAACATGTCATGCAAACATGATTTGTCAGCCTGAAATAATCAATCATCAACCACGTTATGTAATCCATCTTCACCTCATCCCCCATTGCCGGTTGTCATCCAGTTGGGACTGGAGAAGCATCACTGGTTGGTGGTTGAACCATCCCTCTGAAAAATATACTTGTCAACCAACCAGTTGTTAATAATAACTATTTTTCATAGGCAAAACAATAACTAGGTGGTTTAATTCACATCCCTATGAAGAATGATAACTAATAACTAGGCAAAACGAAAAAAGTGAATCAAACCACCAAGCAAATCAACAGACCGCATTTTGTCCCACCAGCACCATCCAAGCTACGAGGGGGTGCTTGTGCGGCTTGTTCGGCCAGGGCTGTCCTACGCAGGCATGGGAAGCAGGATGGGCTCCAACGTTACTGGGGAACTACTGGGGTTGAACTGCTTGGAAGCACTCAACTGTGATGGCAAAGTGCCTGGGATATGGGGAAGTACAGCCATGGACATACCAAATCCCCATATGAAAAAATCGTTTTTGTTGGTAGCTATCAAAGTTAAGTAGGATTTTGGGGCTAGTAGCAATCTACTTAGGTTAGCACAACCATGGGAACCACGGTTGCTCGCAATCAAGCTGAAGTAGATCAGTAGATCCATATGGTGGTTTCACAAAACAGGGGCTCCCAAAATGGATGGTTTGATACCGTCATGGTTTGTAGACTGGATGATTTGGAGGCACCCCTATTTTGAGAAAGCACCATATGGTGTATTGTTGGCTGAGTGTTTGGTCCACACCATTAGCTCTCAATAACCCCACCATTCCAACCCACGAGTCCACGGTCGATTCCTCCTTGGTTGAACAAACAGCTCCGCATGGATTGCAGTGTGTTCGTGCGTTCAGTTGGTGAACATAACAGGTGTGTGGGTAACGGCCAGTTATTAGGTAGATACATCTTGTCAATTGGCAACCATTAAGCATTTTATTCCAACCATTTATGGTGAATGATGGATACAGGGTTTATGTGGTTAATGTACATTGAGATTTGCTTGATCATTCTGTGGAACCGTCAACCGCCATTGGTTAGTACTTGGTTGAATCACTTCAACGGTTTCCAGCCAATGAAGGGTCAAAACGAATCATCATTCAATATCAAGCATCGTTGATATCAACCAGTACAAGGCGGGCCCTGTTTCACAAGCAAATGGTAGATATAACTGTACTTAGATGGCCTTCTAAATCATGTTCAACCACCATCGATAATCAACCATTTGGCTACGGGTCAAAACCCTGTACCATTTCCTCCATCATTAATCATTATTTCCCCATCAGTGCTGGTGATAATCCTCCCATTAAAATTGGTTGATTGATATTGACAGGTAGTAGCTGGGTTCGCCACCCTAATTATTGGTTATCATCCCCTACCATTAACCACTATGAATGGTTGTAAATCCCTGAAAAGAAACATATAAAACCGATTGATAAATCACCCTACCATCGATTTCATTGCCAACAATATAGCTATTAGTCATGGTGATTACCCATATTAACCATTGTTTTCCCTAAAGTTTTGTTGGTGAACTGATCCCCCATTAGTCTTAGTTGGTTGATAAACTGCTAGACACATAGCCATCATTAGTCGGTTGACAAACATTTACAGCAGTAAACTTTAGTAAACCATCCATAACTTGATATATATGGTCCCGTGTTCCGTGTTGGTACCC
>VSDK01027144.1:386074-402320 GCA_009767595.1 Symbiodinium kawagutii | reverse complement strand
AATAGTATATAGGTAGTACGTAGGTAGAGATCTAGTATATAGTTAGTACATTGGTAGTATACAAGTAGTGCTTTTATAGTATAGAAACAATTAATAAATAGTTTATAGGTAGTATATGGTAGGTAGTATATGGTAGAATGTAGATAAGTGTCAGTTGAAGTAATGTATAAATAGTATATGGACGAAGTTGTAGGTATTATATATGTTGTATGTAGGTAGTATATGGCAGTAAATAGGTACGGTATGAGGGTGTATACATAGTACGTAAAGGTCCAAAATGCTGTAAATAGCGTACAAATGCGAGAGTAAGGCTCCAAAATGCTGTAAATCGCCTACAAATGCGCCGGTCAGGCTCCAAAAGGCTGTAAATAGCGTACGAATGCCACGGTGAGGCTCCAAAATGCTGTAAATAGCGTACGAATGAGACGGTGAGGCTCCCAAAGGCGGTAAATAGCGTACGAATGCGACGGTGAGGCTCCAAAATGCTGCAAATAGCATGGAATTGGGGGTTCGGGGGGGAGGAGGGGGGGGGGGTAATAACTTTTGTACCATGTTCCCCATGTACAGGGGGGGGGGGGGGGGGGTACCAACACGGAACACGGGACCATATATTCCCAATCATTGTTGGTTATCCTTTAAGCATGAAATGGTTGTTTCTCAAAATAAGGGTACCCCCAAATCATCCATTGATAGTCATGTAGTAGTAAGAAACCAACCATCTTAGGGGCTCCTTATTTTGAGAAACCCCCAAATCATTATCCAACACTACATCAACCACCCTCATGTTTCACCTCTCCGATGCCCTTGGCGCCCGAGCAGCTGCACGCTCGACTCCCTGAAGTCCTGTGGTGAGATGCGCTTGGGAAGGAGATGGGTTGGTGGCAATGGGATTAGTCACTCGTCTGAGGGTGACTACCATCTGGTTTCACCACTCCCTGTAGCTCTTTAGCTCCCCCTGTAAAGGGATTTAGGGATACCCTGGCTCCTTAGCTCCCTAAGAATCACCAGTGAGGTGTCACTGTCTTTGGATGATGAGTTGTTAAAAACTGAGTTCCTAAATGCAACACGCTGTAACATGGATGGTCATCTGGGGAGATGTCCTCTGAACACCCAGAAATGCAACTTTTGCTAGCGCCGTTCTAGCGCCACGCTAGCGCGAAATCGCGACCTCATATTGGAATTAATGGATCACTGATTGATTTTTTTCCCAGTAGATCAGTTTGCTAGCGCTGCACTAGCGCCTAGCTTGTCTTTTGCTTCATTTAGCTGGGGGCCCACCAATCAACATCATTTTTTTTTAATTCCTTGACCAGGACTCTTGGCTGCATGCCATTTCTTAGCCGTGTACCCCACTGTTAAGTAAGCATTCTTCTTCGTTGTATCTTAGTATCCTCCAACTTCAAGTAGTTCTTAATCGTCACCATCGGACCTCATAAATATTGTAAACTTCAAACTGTGAAATAAAGCCATAGTTACAACAGCTGTATCATGTTGTATCTCTGGTGTCTTACTAATGTCTGTCCAGAATAAAGCTAAACCCTAGGTTGATTAACCGGGGGGTACCATGGCTTGATGGAAAACCAAGGCAAACTTGGGAGATACCCCTTATGAATCAACCTGGGGTTTAGCTTCATCTTGGGTAAACATTACTGATGGCCACTATTGGTATTTGTAATAACCTCCAACCATTGGCTACTCTTACATTATTCATGATATTGGTTCATGATGGTTCATATTGGATACTGATAGTGGTTGTATCCTCCCAGTATCTGTTTCTCAAAATAGGGGTACCCCTGAATCATCCTTTATAAACCATTTTAGAGCAAAAAACCAACGATAACTTTGGGGTACCCTGTTTTGATAGACAACCAAATCATCAAAATGATTCAAAATCCAGTTCACCATTTTGTGGTTATTTTTCAATTTTGAGAAACCAAGCAAAGGCTGGCTTTTATTTCCCTTGTCATGAACCGTAACGATTGACTAACTAGCCAACCATAAATGGTATCATTAACTAACCAATAATAATGCTTAACTAGTAAGCTATTAACCATTAGCAAAAAAACAAAAGCTACAGTTCTGGTTTCGCTTCCCAAAAATGCTCAACTCCATGCTGGGCCCTGGGATCATCATCGGCGCCAACATCCATAGATGGGGCGGCCCCGGCCCTCGGGGCCTGGAATGCTGGGCGACACAGGGTCCTCGCCACGCTTTTTGTGCAAACATGGTGATACGGCTGGACGTGCAGCGGTTCGGGATTCGTGAAGCCATGGGAATTGTTACGCCAGCGTTATTCACCACTAAAAAACTTGGTGAACTATCCCCAGAAACCATGGGAATTGTGAGAAACAATTTTCACCAACAAAAGCTGAACTGTAACCCCTAGAAACCGTGGGAATTGTCACCACTTACAAGCATGATGGCTAACAACTGAATAAGGGGGATGATCCACCAAGTGACCATGTTATAAGCCATTTGGTCTGTTATTAAACCATTGATAGTAGTTACAATCCCCATGCTTACTAGCCATTTACTGAGGGGCATGATCCAAGCAGTTGGCTAAGTGGGTTTATAACTGGGTAACTACCAGGCAAATGGCAGATATCACTATACTTGGGGGGCGCATGTTCGCCAACTTGGAACCAGGGGTACCACTCTGTAAAAGTCGAAAATCCTCAGTTTCAATAGGAAACCATTCATAATTGGTGGATGTTCCACGTCCAGGCATGATCATCCAACCTTACCATCATCATTGGAGCTCGTTCACCCACCTCATAATGTCATTTGCTATGCTTGGATTCCAATCATGCTTCTTAACCATGGTAAATAACACTATAGGAGACTATAATAGCTAACTATGCTTACTTGGTTACTATCATGGTTACTCCCACCATATCCCAAGGAACCCACCTATGGTTGCTGTGGGTCACTTGGATGATCATCCCGCTTAGTAGCTGGTTCGTGGCCGTGCTTGGTGGCCTGTGTGTCGATATCATCCCCCAAAAAGGGTATTCACTGACCATGGTCACTAACCAGTTCCTGACTGAGATGATCATCCAAGTACTGGATTGTAACCTATCTAAATCAATGATATAACCCCCTTGGCAGTAGTTACAATTCCCACGGTTGCGTTCACCAGGGCCCCCAACTGTGGGGCCCGATCATCCAAGTAGACCCACCATATGCCAACCCACCTATGGTTGCTATGGCTTAGACCATGCCGCCACCAGGGAACTGACGTCGCTACCCACGAAATGCGCCGAGTCACGGTTCGCGGTTGAGGCAAGACAAGCGCCTAGCGCCGGGCATGAGAGCTCAGTGATGGGGTCGGTTGGGTCATATGGGTGGTTTCTTAGTGGTCTTTAAAGGGATTATGATGGTAAATCATAGGGATTCGTACCAACTACAATGATTGTTTGTTGATTGTTCCTAGAGTCAACCAAGTATCAAATGGTTATGGGTCAATAGCAATATAGTATAATTTGATTATGATGGTAAATAATAGTGATAAATGGTCGTGAACAACATCATAAGGGGGGTTCTCAAAATACTGGACCCAAAAAATGGTTGGTTTATTATCATGATTGTTTCTTACTGGTATTTCAAAGAGATTTTGATGGTAAATAGAAGGGATTCAAAATGGGGACAATCACCAACAATAATGGTTGAACAAAAACTCCTATATGGAAGTTTCTTAAAATGCTGCCAAAAATGGTAGGTTTAGTATTATCATAGATGGTTAATGAACTGGATGTTTTGGGGGTAAAATTATAAGGGATGTACCAACTATACTATAAGTGGTGGTTTCCCAAAATGGGGGAACACCTTAAGTTGTGGTTGGCTTATTACTATAAAATCTATAAATAATCATTTACATTCTCAACAGGGGGTTTCTCAGAACACTGAACCCCCAAAAATGACATTACAAATAGTTCATCAAGGAGTAAACCCAAAGTTATCATCCTTACTGCTTGCCAAATCAGTTTGGTGGCACGTTCCCTCTACAAGGTGCCCAAACTACTACCAATAACCAGGGGTACCCCCCAACTGCCTTGGCAAAGCACCATCCGCTTCTGGGTCAGCCGCCTGCCGCCTCGCCTTGTCTCGGGCCAGCACCGTGGTACTCTCTTGGCTCGTACCTTGGGGAGCGCTGCCGCATCGCTGGGTTCCCATGGCGAGGAAGGTGCTTGAATGAACTGAATCATGGTGATCAGCCAGCTGGTGAAGGGTTAAGAATAAGGGCCAAGTTCACCAACAATAATGGCTATTGTCAACTGGTTGGACCATTAATAATTGATGATAAGTGATTATCGATTGTAAGCAATTCAGCACTAATGATGGGTAATGGTCAATGGTCACAGCCAATTACAATCCATTATCAATCTTGTTTGCTTGTGATAGGGGATACATGCTTAGCAATTCTCGTTGTACCCAATTGTTCGATGGTTGATAATGAATGGTCGTTAACATTGACGTAAGGGGGTTTATCAAAATAAGGAACCGCTAACATGGTTGGTTTATCACTATCAGTAATCAATATTGGATGACTTGGGTGGTCATCTATTTTGAGAAACACCTATAACAAATTGTCACCAAACAATGATCACAATCAACGGTTGAACTTGGTTGACAATCATTTGTTCTTGATGGTTGATAACAATTCTGAACTTGATAAGCAAGTGTAACCATGGGGAGTGTAACTACCTGAAGCGGGCTCTATCAGTCAGAAACAGATTACCATGGTAAATAGCCTTATATGGTGGGGTAGAACCCCTTTAACCATGGTTACTAATCACTAAGTGGGATAATCATCCAAGCAACCATTCTTGACCATGATGAACTCTGTCCTATTCATTGCTATTACCATTCATTACCCATCATTATTACCATGCATTATTGATAACTATTTTACCCAACCGGCCCAACCATCATTCGCTGCCCAACCATTTATCATCCACCTTAGATAACTTAGATAACTATTACCACAATGATGCATCACCCATCACTATTATCACCAATCATTATCACTCATCAAAACATTCAGACTTTCATTACCAAACCATGATCTTACTCATCCGGGTGAATTACCATTCATCGAGTGAATTAATCATTAGTTACCCATCATTACCATTATCAATCACCATTCATTCTTAGTCAGCATCCATTCTTACTAATCACCATTCGTTCTTACTAATGACCATCAATGATTACCAACCAGATTACCCATCACTAATAGTTCTGGTCATTAGTTCTGGTTGGTTCATCATTAATGATTGATCATTGCTTTCCAATTACAATTGCTTCGTAAGTAATTAGTTAATCATTACCATTATCATTACTTAATCATTCGCTATTCTCATTAGTACCCATCATGAATCATGATTATTAATCACCACCCAAATTACCCATCACTTCGCCTCCATTGCTTCACCAACGAATGGCCCTCCACTGAGCCCCGCACAGCACCCCATCACTGGCCGCTGGCCGCGGTTCGCGCCGGGCGCGCCAGGCGGCGCACCCACTTCGCGCACCGACTTCGAAAGGGACGGCCCAGCGGCTTGAACCGACAGGTGTTCCGTTGAAAATGAGGTGTTCCATTAAGTCAAGTCGGTATGGTGGCTATATGTGGCTATGGGTCAATATTAACCAACCAACTAATGGAGGATTTACCTACAAAACTATAGGGAAAACAATGGTTAATGATGGGGAACTAGGGGT
Source organism: Symbiodinium kawagutii (assembly GCA_009767595.1). Taxonomy (NCBI): domain Eukaryota; class Dinophyceae; order Suessiales; family Symbiodiniaceae; genus Symbiodinium; species Symbiodinium kawagutii. Next base: position 396,602 of record VSDK01027144.1, on the reverse strand, counting down.
ACGGGGTTTTGACCCACAGCCTGGTTGGCCAGCTAATAATTAATAGTGAATCAATAGTTTCCCTAGTACCGCTATATGTTGTTGAGAAAACGTGGTGTTCCACCGGTTTCAGGGAAACTGTTGATCAAGTGGTAAATAAGGAACAATTAACCAGGGCAGTAGTTGATTTACTCTTGGTAACTTCAATTAGGTTTTAATTAGAAGTGAAACTATCGATTAACTAGTGTTGATTGCAGATTCATTGTTGAAATTGAAGATATTTGGTTACAATTAGGTTGCAATGCAACTATGGTCACAAGAGTTTCAATAGTGAACTATACCATTGTGTCGGGTTGTAAACAAAAGTTACCTATCACCCATTGATTGGAGTAAACAACACTGTGAACTGATTGGTTAACTCAATCAATATAGTGACAGTGAAATATGTGGTTTCCATTGTGACTCTATTGATTGAAGTTAAACCATATACTTGTATTCACTATATTGATTGACTTTTCATTAACTATTGGGGTCCACAACCAGTTGTTTAACAATGCTTTCATCATATTGACCATATTGTAGTACGGGTCAAGATCAACCACATTAACCAGCCAAAAAATGCTCAGCATGAAACAATACGAGATACTCAAAAATCTATGATCCATGCACTATTACTTGCTAGCAACGAGGAAATCTATAAACCGCAAATCGTTAAACTTCTATATAATGCCAAAGACATTTCTCATTTCGTTGTGGGTCAACATTCTGTATCCCTGGGCTCATGCCATAAATGACCAGCCATGTTTGGGGTCCTTGGTCATGACCAAGCTCGCAATGCGAGTTACATGAGTATAGAATTCATTGCCATGGGAATAGATGGCCAAATAGTTGCGTTTACACCGTCGCCATGCCCGACTCCATATGAAGGTTCTCAACAATAGGGGCAACCCCAAATCATCCATTTTAACCATTTGTAGTCATAAATCAACTATTTTTTTGGCCCCCCATTTTGAGGAACCAGCATATGATTGTAGAACAACCTATGAGGTGATAATGGAGGCATCTCTGCAGGGTGCTGAAGGCATGCAAGACGAAGCAGTTGTGCATTTTTGTTTGTCAAGGATGAGTATGTTGCTTCCAATGAGTGCCATGGTGGCTTATTGATCGCTAAGACATTCAAATCATTGATGGCTTTGGTTGGTATACTGTCTTAGTGGGTATAATGTCTTAGTGGGTATATATTGATAGTGGGTATATATAGATTAGTTGAGTATAAACCAACTAAAGCCAAATTAACCCAATGAACCACTAACCAAGTTTAGCTGCTATACTAAACTTATCTAGTCCCAAAAACACTCAAAACCAAGGACAGTGGCTGCAAGCACCCAAGGCTCAGCACATGATCCCCTATGATGGATACCCAGCGCCCGAGCTTCCAACAAAGGCCGTCGTAATCAGCACATGACCTGAAGTGGTCGAACTCCAAAGAAATGCGATGCGCGTTGAGATGGGTTGGCTGGGACACTGACCTGGAAGGTGGAAAAATCACCAGTTTACTAGGTCATCTAAGCAGTGGTTGAAAATTTACTTGACCATCAATCAACTGTCAATCCACCATCATTTATCTGCAAGTTAAATCCTCTTAGCCACCTTTGGTTGGTTAGATGATGTTAGCTGTGAAATTTGGCGACTCGTGATAGCTTTGTCCACCAAGAGTATCTTCCTAAATATTGGAAAACATGACTAATCATTCCGTCAAGGGTTGGTTCAAGTACAAGATTGGGGTCCCTTATCTTGAGAAAAAAACGTATGGCTATGGGTCCATATTAACCAAGCAATAATGGGGTATGATCACGAACAATAATAGGGAAAACAATGGTTAATGATAGGGGAACCAGGGGTACAGGGTTTTGACCCAGGCCACAAAGTAGTTCTTTAATTTTTGTTATTGGTTACCATCCCTTAGTAATCATTATAATCCCTCTATAATTCCCTATATCCCTAATATCTGCGAGTACTGATTGGTTGATAAACCACAACGATCAAAAAAGTGCTGGTCAAGAAGCTGAGTATCGTCTCATCAATGGATAATTCTTAAACAAACAGCACAGCAACCTCAGTAGCCACCAGAGGAGTAAGCTCACCAAACATAACTACCATATGGTGAGCGACCACTCCTGATAGCTCCAAATCGCTCCTCGTTTTAAAAGGTCAGAACGGGATACCCCGAACGGCTCCAGCCGCAGCTTCCTCCCAAGCCCCAGCCAGTCTGGTTGGTGGTTTCAACCCCTATGAAAATAATGAGTCAACCACATTTGGGGAACAAATGTCAATCAAACCACCAACCAGCTACAGTTGGTTATCCCCCATAGTTAACTTTCATTAACCACTGCTAACCATATAAAACCACCAACCAGAACACCTTCAACCACTCTTTTGCTCATTTTTTTTTCGGGCCAGGGTCTCTTGATTCGTTTCCTCGGCCCTCAGTGGTGATCTGGATGTTTCAACAAGGCGGCTTCTTTTTTGATACGTCAAATTCTGGCTGGAATCTATCACTATAATATAATGCAAATGGTTTGGAAACTATTTGAGAGTACCCCAAGCTATTAAGAAACCACCAAACAGCCAATGATAAGTGAAGTTCCTTCAACAGCAAGCAGCAGTGCTAACGGTAGCCTTCAAAAGTCACAGTAGCAGTGGCAGTAGCGGCAGGATGACTAGCAGCAATAATGATTTTTTTGTTGCCAGGAGCCTCTGGCAAACTAACCTGGAAGCTGAAAATCACCTGTTTTGATAAATAGAATCATTAATTATAAATGATGAATCTGCACTTCCAGGTTCCAATACTCTTTGATTAGATCCTATTTATAGCTGGCTTTCCCATAGAAACTTATGATTTCCCCTCGCAACCAGTTGAATTTGCCCGAGAGTATTCTTGCTGCCGATAGCGCTTGTCGCATGTTGTCAAGTATGTTGTCATGGCTCACAAGGCCCGGCAAAATGTTTTTAATCCCGAGCTCAGGCGAGTGATCAGCGGCTCATGCCGCAAACCATGTGGGTATCATCCAAATAGAACTGATGGCCCTGTAATGAGTAATAATTACTGCTTGGTGGTTTCAAGCCCTATGAAAAATATCTGTCAACCCAGGGCAACCCACTTATTGTGAGTAACTACTGTACTAGGGAAAATAAACAATGTTTAGATCCATCAACCAGACTAATTAACGATAATAGTCATCATTTGGATCTATAGGTATGCCATACACGAAGCACATCACACCGAATTCTTGCAGCGTGTCACCAAACAGCAGCGTCATCATCGTCATCATATGTCATCATCCATATATATTTATATAAAACTGATGGTGGCGCCTATCATGAGTGATGATGGTCAAAAAGTATATAGTGCTGGTGTCAATTGTGAGTAAGTAATGGAAACTGTCCAGGGGGGCAGCGAAAGCTCGCCAGTTTGCATCACCGAGCTGTAAAGCCACTTACAAGGACTGGAAAGGGGTCCACATGGTGTGCACGAAAGCAGATCTGTTGAAATCAACTCTCAACTTGGAAAAACATCGACTCCACACACATCAACTTGGAGAAAGATCCAAATCATTCTTGCAGCGCAAAATATGGTGATGTTCCATCATGTCCTCCTACTGAGCCAAGGAAGTCGAGCGAAATGGAAATCCTGACAAGTATTTCTGCGACGCCAAAGGTGCAAAAAACTTCAATTATATCTTCATCATGGCAGTTTGATGCAGATTGCAATGCTGAGAAGTTCAATGGCAAGAATTGCTATACTTATGAACTCTAACATTTACGAAGCTTACGTAACATCTACCATCAAGGCTTCAGTTGGCCAATGATGCATATCAGGAGCAATCAGCCTTGTAAGTCTTCATAAAAACCATCTCTATCAGGCAACATCTGGACCTTAACAACCGTGAATCAACATTATTTTGGCCCCGATTAGGATGCTTAGGACGATTTAACGATCATCATTAATCATGAATCATCATTATAGCCATGGCAGCCATGATTATGATCCATCAACAACCGTCATCGACCATTATCAGCATTCAAAGTAGCCTATCTAGACAGCATTATGTGCAACTATCAACCAACGTTCAAAAACTTGACCATCTTCAACCATCATGAATTCACCATCCCGCAACCAAACCTCAACCTTGGTGGATCATCATAAACCAGTATTAAGCAACCATAAAGCATGATAGAACAAAAAAACACTATTAACTCTTATCAAGCACAATGACCTGTCACTGATCATCATTGATGATCATTGATGATCATTAAGCATCATTATAAACCATCATCAACCATAGTCAAAATCATCATTTACCACTATCATTGATCTAAATGGGCGACCCACCAAATCATCCTTTATTAATAATCATCCTTTATTAATAATCATCCTTTATTAATAATCATTTATAGTAATCTTTAACCATCGATTTCTGGCATCCCCTATTCTGAGAAACACCCATATGGTAAATGATGGTTGGTTAATCCCCACTTAGTCACTGAGAACTAGCCATGGTTATCGGGGTTGAAAGCTACCATATTTGATTCCTAAGCATGGCTATGACTCCAGCTGCGTGTCCAATTACATGATCAACATTGGTCGACCATCATCTTCCATGGCGACGATTCTCAGCGTCTCTACTTCCATGGCTGTTAAATGCGGAGCCTCTCTAAGCTGCGGCGGCTTCGCGCGCAACCTGCTGCGGGGGCGACTGTGGGATGATGAGGGACGGTGGGGGGGGTGATTTACAATTTGATGATGGTTGCAAGAATCTGCTTGGCGGCTGAACCACCCCATATCCAGTGGTTCATAATGGTTAATGTAATGATCATAGTGGCTAATAGTGATCATTGCTGGTTGGTGGTTGAACTCCTCTGAAAAATATGTTGGTCAACCAACGTTTGGGAAAGTAAAACATGTTCGAAACCGCCAACCAGTAATTAGTGGCATCTAAAGTCATTGGGAACCTCAAAGCTATGGACGTTGTCTGTTTAAAGAAAAAACTTTGATATAAAGGATGATTTGGGGTTCCCCTATTTTGAGAAACCACCGAATGATTGACATTGATTGATGATCGTTTCATACATAAGAGGGACTAAAAAGCTATATAAGATGAGGATAGAGAAGGTTACAGATGGCTACTGAGATAACCTGGCTTAATCGGATGGAATTATCTAAGAATGCGAGGAGCTCATGAGATAGACAGAGGTCGATAGTGGTAAATAAAACGGAATGCCAAAATAAGGGTCATTGTAGAAACACATGTGGCTGATGATTTTGGAAAATGCTTGGTAAAGACTGACACCAGTAAACAATAGCATACGATAACAGGAAACAAATTTCAAACAACCACAAACAATCACCAACCAGCAAACGCAGAACGAAGAACTTTCAGCATCCGAACAGCGGTGAAGACGGAAAGGTACACTGCCCTGATTTCAATGTTGGTTGCTCATAGTTTTTCCATTCCATGCTCGATAGAATCTGGTCACGACGTTCGGAATTTGGGCTGCTACATGTACCTGCATTCTCCCAGATTCACCAGCAAACTCAAGTGCACAAGAGATAGCAAAGAGGCAATACCTCCCTTCAAGAAAGCTCATAGCTACTTCCTTCACGCCATGGCTACTGGCCACGAGCAGCTGATTGATCCAAGTCTTAGCAGCTGATTGGTCTACAGAGGCTCCGATGGCCACGGCCTGAGTTGGTGACGATCTCCTGAGAAGCTGAGTTTGGCAACACCACCAGCTGCTGAGACCCTAGAGTTGACCAATGGTCATTCAGTGGTGGTAAATGCTGGTTTCTCAGAATAGGGGTACCCCCCAATCATCCATTAGTAGTCATTTACGGTAATAAACCCAGCATTTTTGGGGGTCTCCTATGGCTTGAGAAACACCCATATTGATGCATATTGATGATGATATAGTTGATGGTGGTTGATGGCGGGTGATGGATTGTGACTATGTAGCATGGCTGGGGTGGTATATGAGGGTCAAGGATGGCTAAGGCGTGATGTCCGATGGCTACAGCGGTATGCTCGAGGATGGTCCATTTGGGTTGAGTACTTGGATGTGCACCTGGGGTTAGAGCGATAACCATGCTTATAACCCCTATGAAGTAGCTTATAACTTATAACCCTTAGAAACCGCGGTTAGTCACCAGTGACTAAGTGGGTGTGCAGATCCAAGTACACAATTAAGGTTGATGATGCTTAATGAATGCCCATCTCACTGGTGAGGTCCGCCACAGTCCGCGCAGCGCTAGATCAATGACGGTAAAGTCTTTGTACAAAAATGATTGCAAACCTGCATCTCCAAACAACTACTCTTTAAGAAACGCGCTTGAAAAAAGATATCACAGTTTGCGAACGAGTCATTTCCTGGAAATCATTGACTTCTCACCAGAATAATGCGATATCCAGATTAGATAAAAGACACAGCATCCAATTCTGTTGGTTCATATTATGGGTATTTCTCAAAATAGGGGACCCCCCAAAATTGATTGTTGATTACCAAAAATGGTTGACCAACCGGATGATTTAGGGCCCCATTTTTGAAACACCACCCTTTAGCATGGTGTAAACCACCCTTTTTCATGAATGTGGGATCAACCCCTGTAATGATTTAGGGTTACCATATGGATCCCCCCATTGATTACACCAAGACTTCGACACTTCTTAGCCGCCCCCGGCTCCACCAACTAAGCGGCTCCTGGAATGTCGGAGCGAAGCAGGCAAGGAGCCTAGGCGCATGGTGATACCCTGAAGGCGCATGGTGATATCCTCGTGGCTCCTAGGCCCCTCTAAGCGTCGCCTGCACATCGTCAGGCGCTGGGATGATGATGATGATGATGATGATGATGACGACGACAATGATGATGATGGTGCACATTAACAGTTCCTGATGGCAAGTGCTTTCTCAATGTTGTTTTGTAGGTTGCCTGAACCCTTAGTTGCTGATAAAAAAAAAAACCACCGGTGGATCACGACATGAAACCCGGATGATATGGGTTCAGAACCGTATTCAGCATTGAGCCAATGGTAACAATACATTGGTAACCAGCCCATAGTTGCGACACGTTACCAACTCCGAACACTGATCATGTGGGCCATTTTCCTTGTTTGATCATTCTGATCCGGGATGTTTCATCCAAACGGTGCTTTCTCAAAGCAGGGATCCTCTACTGTAAAATGCTTTCAGAAAGCACCAAATGGGTTTTTCTTAAAATAGGGCTACCCCAAATCAACATATCCTAATCATTTTTAGTGATAAACCGACCATTTTTGGGGTTCCTTACTTTCAGAAACCGCGAAATATCAAATGACTCCTTGGAATCAACCTATCACTGCTCAAAGGCGCCCCAAGTGAGGAATTGCTATCCAGCCATCCGCCAGGATACGCCAAACTGCGCCCCACGTCGTTGAGACTTCACTTCTTAACGCATTCTTCCTCAGGAGGTATGGTCCTTGGCATCAGCTGCTCCAAATGAAACATGTGGATGGCGAACATGGTGATATGAATGCTGGTTTAGTGATGATTCAGAATGGTTTGCTTATATAAGTTGATAATAAGTATTGTCAATTTATGTAATACTCAACCAAAAACCACTAACAAACCATATGGTCTGTTAAGAATGGTTGATAGGAGATACCAAACAGATTTTCCAATTGGTTCACTCATATCATATTCTATTTTACCCATTCTACTGGGCTTCCGTTTCATCAATTTTCGCTGGCTAATGCCCAAAAAAGGAAGGCTTCCGCTACAAATGGCATCACCAATCGTCACCACAATTTGACGAACCATGCGTTGACCACTCCGAGGTAGATTTCTCTGCCCCCCTTGGGTCTACACCGAAGGATGCGCCTGAAGGATCGCTCTCCTTCCCCATGCCCAAATGATCCATCTACATGATTCCATCTTAGTAGATATGGGTGTTTCTCAAGTCATAGGGGTACCCGCAAATCATCAAATGTTGGCCATTTAAAATCATAAACCATCCATTTTTTGCGTGCCCCATATTTTAGGAAACCTGCACATGGTGAGTTGGGTCAATGTGATCAACCAACTTTCATGGGGGAGAAGTTCACCAATAATTGCTTAGGAAAAACAATGGTTAATGATGGAGGAAGCAGGGGTGGTTTTGACGCATAGCCATATCTCTCATAGGCTTCGAAGCACAAAATAACAATAGATACAGCACACCCTGACTACTCGATAGTATCACCTTTATCTTCCGGCTGGCGCTTGTAACCCATCCATAATCATGAGTCAATCAAACAACCATCTCAAATACAATTGTTTGAAACAACCAACCAGTCTTAAAGGTATGGCAGTATTAATCCGGATTTAGTCAATCAGCCAATGGTCCCCTTATCTCAGAATGTATCTGACAATCGCAGGGATAACATATGATGATATCAAACCCTTTCTCATATAATCTTGATTGCTATTGTAACCCTATGCAACGCTTGTCCCCTTCAATCCCCAGCTCTCGTTTGTATGACTGCCAGCGGCGAACTGCTTCACCCTTGCTGCTTCCCAGCCACAACTTGGGATGCTTGGAGTCGTAATGTTGCTGCAGCCTCAGCTTCAGCGTGTTGGGGATGGGGATGTCCCTGGTCGCGCACCCTGGGAAAGGACACCCTACACCCTCAGTAGAGAAGCTGATAACCCAGTGGTTGATATCGGTCGATGTATTGCCGGCCAGCCGCAGGGTGGCCCGGGCCGATCCACTCATGGTCAAAGCTGGGTGACAAGAAACCACTCCAGCGGGAAATCAACGAGTGGCGCCATGGTGGTCAGAAAACCATCTCAAGCAACTCAGGATGATATCTTACAGCAACCTTTTTTTTTTTTCCTCCTTAGCTCCCGAGTCGGAAGCAAGCCAAAGGCCGACCTGCTTGAGTGAGCGCTTTGGCACGAAAAGCGACTACCAAAAGGAAGGGAGACGCAACCGATACAAGGCTGAGACCTTGCTAAACTGCAAGAGGAGGTCTTGAACGACCTCAGACCCCAAGGAGATACGGCCCGGAAGGGCGATCTCGCCAAACCCACAGTCCAGGTCGCAAAGAGAGCGACTAGGACCAGAAAGAAAAGAAGCGCCATCGGAGAAGGTGAGCTGACAGACAGCGTCGACCCAGGAACGGTACAAAGCGGGAACTGTGGGGCAAAAGAGGCCCAACGAGGAATCATCACAGGTGGAGGACCAAGATCCCTGGTGGTAGATCGGGGGAAGATGCCCAGTCTGATGTATAAACGCCCAGAGCAGTTCGAGCAACGAAGTGCAATGATACTGACCAGCAGTGCGAAGATACCACTCAAGAGAATCAAACCAAGCTCGGAGGGTGTTGCCAAACCCAGCAGAGCGTTGCGCACCGATATCTGTGACCAGCCGTCGGGCAGGGGAGCCCTTACAGCAACCAATATCTCATGAGCAGTGTGCAAATACGCCTTTTCAGCATGTTTGAAACATGTATACATTGCACAATACTGAAACAATACTGAAACAATACTGATCGCTATATTTCAAACACAAGCATGGAACATAGATACCTATTATACACTTGCTACATATCTAAATCATCTCGCATCACTAGCATCACAATCAAGTTGGCCGTTCCCCGACAGACAGGACCGATGTGACGTTGAGACCCTTCAACTTGCCGGCGTCTGTACCAGTTTCCGCACCCTAAACGCTGTAGCATGGTTCATACAAGGTGGGCCCCCCTTAGCTAGCTAGCTTAGGTTATAACTAAAGTAACTACCAGTTATGGTAGATAAACCTATACTTAAATGGCTCATGAATCAACTTATAACTAGGGGGGCCCACCTTGTAGGGTCATCCAACTGTAGTGATATCTATCATTCGCCTGGTAGTGACTCTAGCGACTAAAGCTGGCGAAACGGGTGCCCACCTTGTAGAGATCAGAGGGGCACTCCCGAATGATCACATACTCATATGGTTTAGTACTACCCTTTGGTAAACTAAAATAGAAATGGAAATCACCATGTTTTTGAGAGGAACCCTGGGAAACCATTGATCATTGGTGGATTGTCCATTGCTATGTTGGTTTACCAGAGTGTAAACCAACCATTTTTGGAGGTTCCCTATGACTCAAGAAACCCCTGTTTAGTTTCAACTATGGATCATTGCCAACCAGCATTAACCAACCGTGATTGATAATCCAGCAACCCACCATTGCCCACCATGTACATGTCAAATTCCATGGGGATACACCCAAATCATCCAATTTTATTCATGTTAAATACCAAACCAACCATAATTCTGGGGTTTGAACCTGACTTCAGAACCCCCCAACCATGACTCTGTTTCCCCTCAAAGGGTGTCCATCAAAAATCCTCGCGCCAAGATACATCTTGTAGTTCGTGCTCTCCTGTAGGCCTGGGAAAGAGTCCATGAGGACGAGCTGCCAGTGTTGTGGCGAGGGATCCATGGGACCTGGTGATGGGAAACTCGGGTACGGCTGGCGGGCAGGCGCAC
>VSDK01027144.1:286232-382510 GCA_009767595.1 Symbiodinium kawagutii | reverse complement strand
AGCGGTTCCAGTTTGATCGTTCACCGTTGGCCCGTTTAGAAATAATTAGCACTGGTGGATGGTTGATAGCTTCCGCAGAACGAAGCTTACGCCCGCCACGCCAGCTGAACCAGCTGAATCAATGACGAGGAACTTTGAGACAGCGTACCTGGTAGTTAGCAAAGGCGAACAATCATTCACCACCATTAATTAAGAACCTGCAACGTTGCTGGTTAAATGGCAAACCACTAGCAAAAGGTTCAACGGTCAGCATAGTTACTAATGATGGTTTTAATTTACCACCATGAACAACCATTTCCAACCATTGACCATCAAAAACACATCAACCATTGTAGGACAGCCACAAGGAATGGTTCCCATTCTTTCCCATTCTCCATACCATTCGCCCCACGAAAACTCACTAGTTCCGGCATCACTGCCCTCATGACCAACCAATTTCCACCCGAGTTCACCCGTTTCCAAGGGCCAAGCCCCGCCACATGCCATCACCTCACCATCCAATTGGCTCGGGTGCGAAGAGTTGATGGTTGGATGAGAGCTCTGCTGGAGATTATTTGAAATTGCTTGGAGTGTGTAGGATCAAAGTTGTAGTAGCTCTTATGATTAGCTTTAGTGATGGTGGATAAAAGTCAGCGATGGTAGATAAAAGTCAGCCGTGGTGGGTCGTGTTGGATAAACTGTGCTTGCTTTTCACACTGTTGCAGTTGTGATTGATCATACGCTGGTTCGATGCCTGCTGGGCAGATTGTCCATTTCCAACCGATCTTCCTCCCCCTAATATTGCGATATGAAAACACCACCTCACCCACCTCCATTTAATCTGGCAAGGGAAATGAATTAAGATTTCAAGGTTTAAGCTCATGTCGATGTGTCAGTACCAGGAGCTGTGCCAGAGTCAACAGCATAAATGTCAGCATGATTCAGCACACATGTTAATTCACACACACGGAGGCTTGAACGTTATCAGAGAACATCTGTACAGTATATGTCTTGGTTCGCAAAAGGATATGAGTGACCGCTAGAATTGAATAGAGTCAAAATGGAAATGATATATGCCTTCGTTACAAAGGGGCGCCTTCGTATTCTTATTCCATTTTCATCATCTTGCTTGGTCAGACCTTTTTGGTGGTGGCTCATATGCCACTGGTGATATCGGTACATATGCCGGTACAAACATCGCAATGTACATGTCAGTATAGAATATCTTGCAAGACAGATCACAATAGAATGCCAGTACATCCGTAAAACAGTATGTCACGTAGCTTTATGTCAGTATCTCCTTGAGTACTCTGTGCGGAGTTCAAAAAAACAAAACAATAAAAAAGTAAAGGTTTCCCAGCTATTAACATCTTATTCAATGTTACCTATTCTGAACCACTACAAAACATACCGGAAAAAAAAAAAATATTGAAACTACCAACCAGCAAACAGCAGGATGTCCCATCACACACCAACACGGAAACCATGCCTTTCATCCAGCCAACGATGGCGCACGTGCCGGTGCTGAGTCTCAGACTTGACTCCAAAACAAGCAGTGGAAGGAGCAGATTGGATCATCATGCAAGCAGCTTTAATGGTTCATAATGGATGAGGAAAACAGTATTTGAATCATGGTTTGAACATGTTTTAACAATACAACTATGGTGTTGCTAAGCAGATCGTGTAGTGAAACTGCTTTGCAGCATCATGGTTCATCCATTGCTCAAAATACAACATGTTTCGACTGTTCTATGATGGATAATCCATGGTGTTTCTCAAATCAATGGTGTTGTCTTTGAGCCTAGACAACTCCAACACATCGCCAACCAACTACAAAAACAACTTGACACAATCTGCCAGGACTACTAACCACCACGAACCACCAATAGCCACTAATTCCCATCATAAGCTAGCAACCTCATTAACCATCATCAACCAGGGTCATTAACCACCACTAACCACCAGTGACCACGGCCGTCACCAGTTGCTATGATGAGCCACTGAGCTGATCTTCCGAAGAGCTGAAATAGCTGCAAAGAGATGACGGGCTGGGTGGTTTCAACTGGTCAAGGCAACCATTTGTCAAGCAGTCATACTGTGGTTTCTCCAGCCATGGGGGACCCCTTGAATGGATGGTTTATTGGTATAAATGAAGATAATTGGAGGGTCCCCTAGCTATTGAGAAACATCCATGTTAGGGGATGACTCAATATCAACCAAGCAAAGAAGGAGTTGATGAACATTCCAACACTTTGAATGTTTTGCTCACTCAGCAATCTACCAACCCCATACCTGGATGTTCAGTTGTGGCTGTAACTGCGGCATCTGTAAACGTTCACATCCCGCGTGTCCAGGACAGGTGGAAAACTGTCGTTGACATCTGCTTCGAACAGTTGGTTTCTTATTTCTTACCTTATCAAACACAGTCCATTCAAATGATCAAACTGTTGGCTTCTTTCTTCTGTCCAAAGTGTTTGATATTCTCAAATGTTTATCTTAGACGATGCAACAATCAACACTTTGGAAGATGACTGGCAGTGTTGGACGCACATCACTTCCATGTTCAGTCATAACGGGAACTATCTATCTGTCTATCTATCTCTCTGTCTATCTATCTATCTATCTATCCATCTATACATGACCGTGCTTATAATCCATGTAAATATGGTAATTTACAAACCCTATATCCATATGTAGAAACTATAAGCCTACCATATGTAGTCATAGTGTCAAACATTGCCAATAATCCGTAATTGCGCCTGACATTTAAGTACTAAACCCAGGAAACCATGCCGTGCCCTGAAGACTTCAACTCTGCTGCTGATGGATGATGATGGAAAATGGTGCTCAATAGTTGTTGACTGTGGTTCAAGATTGTGGCTAATGAATGTTGATAAGGGTCAATGATTGTAGGTGCTTAATGACCATCTAGAATAATCCATCATGATTGTTTGATTGGTGATGGGTATTTGGTCTCTGGCAAACTAACCTGGAAGCGGAAAATCCACCATCTATGCTGGCTTTCCCGAAAGAAAAAATGATTTTGAGCGCAACCAGGCTAGTTTACCAAAGGGTATTGCATTTCACCACCTCCCAGGAGCTTAACCTATTGTTCGTTTTCCCGTAAACTTATTGTTAGTTTGCTTCCAGGAGCTAACGAAAATTGTTAGTTCCCTAACTTTTCCCCATAATCGTTAATCAAACTCACTGGTGTTAGCAATAATCAGTTCGGAGGAAACTATCAGTGAATTCTCCATTTTTCCTGCTTCAACACTGACGACTTGGCAGACTGCGACGATGCTTCGACGGCGACGAGCTTCACACCTCCTGGTGCCCAGTCATGACATCCACGCCCCGCCCTGGGAACAGGTCGGATCCACTGCCCTGAGTGCCCTGGGACTGCAGCGGAAAAGACTTCTGAGGTCGCCTGGGGCAGCCCCGCAGCAGCAGCGCACGAGCCGAGGGAGGAGCGTTACGGACGGGGTCAACGCGGATGATGACCCGATGGATGATGACCCGATGATGCGGCTGAAGTAGAGTTGAAGAGTGGTGAAATGATGCTTGCAATGCTGGTCATATATGAGTCGAATATGGTTTGAATCATGGTCGATGCTTCGTGGTCGCGATCGATGCGAATCATGGCTGCGATTGTTCTGCAACCTTCAATGGTTGAATGTAATTTTTGGTTTGTTCGTACCTGGAACGGTTCGTAATGATGATGACAATGATTGAAATATTCTAAATGTCAATAATGATGATTATGATCAGCATTCTTGGCGGCTTTTAGATCGCTAAAAGTGCAAGGCTTTAGTGGCCATATGGTAATCAATCATATCCCAAAAAGCCTAAAAAGCTGAGGTAGTATATAATCCACCATTATCCCCTATTACTAAACATTACTCACCACTACTAACCATAGAAAAACCCATGGTTTCCCTGTAGGTAGCTGTATAATCCACCCAGCATAATCCACCCAGCATGCTTACAGCGCTGGCTGATAATGCTTCATGTGCAATGCCTGGGGATGGCCGAAGCTTGCCAAATTGTGATTTTTGCCCTTGGCACTCCATGATACACAGAGCGCGGGCTAGACCCACAGACCTCATGCAATGGCAAAAAATGGCTCCATGATACACTCTACAAATTACATTTCAACAAGAATGAACAAAACAAATAGAAGCGATTGAGAATCGCTTGGATTCTCTCGGACCTCTTGTTGGTGTTTCCGAAGTCGCTTTACGAAACTGGTCCATGGTTTCAAAGAAAGCCGCGTTCATGAAGAGTGATACCCTTCTGTAGGTGTGGGTCAGCGTTGTCCCATCCTCACCGTACATGGGCCACACATCTTAGTGCTCAGGAAGCATGATCGTCCGATCGAAGAGGGAGCTGAGTGGGCATGTGTAGTGTACTTGCTGCAAGAACTATGACCTATGGTGGTTTCAACTATCAGTGTACCCACGCACGATCATTCTTCATTTCTTATGATTGGGTGGTTGAAGCATTATTCAACATCAGTTCAATCAATGTCATTATATATTGCTAGGTAGTAACTTATGGACCATCAGCTTCATTGATCAATCCATTTTAACCTCTATTAGTTGATGGCAACTGGCCACCAATGGTGAAACGGATGGGGGTTTGTTAACAGCTGATCTCCCATGTTTGCCAAGCCCGGCTGAATATCCAACAACATCAACCCCAGTTCAGTCAAGTCTACCTTCCCCTAGCACGGACATAGCGGTTGTGCGAGGCCCATCTGGGTGCAGGTACCACATCATTCGTGGGTCCTGTTCGCTGGCACCGGTGAACCCTTGGCTCCGCGGGTGATGGTGATGTGATGTGGTGTGAGTGCGTGTTTGTGTGGTGCTTTCTTGATAAGGTGGTTGATGATAGTGAGAATCACCAACAATGAATGGCTAAACAACTACTACTATATGGTGGTTTCTTACAATGAAGGTTCCCCAAATCATCCTCTGCAGTAATCATGTCTAAGAACAAAACAACCTTTTTTGGGGGTCCGAATGACTTCAGAAAACCTCATCTGATTAAACTGGTGATGGTGCCATCATTTCTATCAAATCATGACAAATCCACATGGTGTCGGTGGTTATGTACCTTCATTGTTGCTTGGTCTCCACCGTTATTTGGTTGTAACCTCTCCATGACCTATCAGCAGTCCGTGTCAGAATCTGTTCTTGGTGCTGACTGAGAGTTCTTAACCCCCATGAACCAACTTGTGTCCAATATTGACCACGGTTCATCACCCCTACTCAACCACTAATTACAAAGAGTGAACCAGTACAATGATCATGACAATCATTTCCCAAGTTAAAGATCCGTAACTGACCATCATCAATCGACGTTCGAAACCAGGTGGCATCATTGCCACAATGACCATCACCATCATTGGCCATCATCCACCATGTTCAACCGTCATCGATCATCATGACAGGAACATCCAGGAAACTAAGAGGGCAAGACTCTCCAAGGTCGGGTTTTTTCATGACCAGTTCCGCACAGAAGGGATACCCTTCTGGTAGGGGCCCATGTTAGTTTCCAGGAGGGTAGATGATCACTGACTATCATCCCAACCATCATTTCAATAGAACCATCATGAATCAACATCAACCATCATCAACCATGACTGCAAAAAGGGAAAATAATCCCGTGACATCCCTGAATATCATCCCAAAACCTTCATCATCAACCATCATCAACCATCATCATCATCATCATCATCATCATCATCATCATCATCATCATCAACCATCATCTCATCCCAGGCAACCAACCTCCCATGCTGCCGTCGTTCCCCTCCCCAGATTTCACCACATCTCAGCGCCCGAGGCTCACCTCGCCCGTATATTCCGCCGCCGGCCACGGTCTGGGCTCCTGCACCTAAGGATACGCGTTGCTTTCGTGTCAGAATCGGACCATAAGAAGGTTTCTTAAAATGGGGAACCCCAAAACATGGCTGCTTTACTACTAGCAATGGTTGATAGTGGATAATTAGGGGGGCACCCCTATTTTGAGAAACACCCATAGATATGATCATAGGGATGACCAGCCATCCTCCACCTGATGATGGATCTACAGATATAAGCCGATATTATTCGCGGGTGAACACTCAAGCATCATTATCTAAGCTTTGCTAGCCATTCCCAAGCGTTATCAGTCTTAGTTGATCACTCCTGATCATCACTAACATTGCCCTTTCATGTAGGGTCAACCATGGCTACAAAGCCATCACTAACCATCGTTCGCCAGCATTACCTTCATAAACCTTCATTGACCTTTAGAATAATCGCGATTAATCAACCGCTATCGGACTTTTTTCAGCAATCCTATGTCCATCAACCATCATTCATAATCACTCACCACTATCAACCATGATGAAGGGCTGATTAACAATAATACTCACTGATTCATCATGAACCAGCAATGACCATCAAAGGGCCGTGGTCAAGGACACCCAAACGATGTACAAGGTGCCCCCCCTAGTCATAACTTGGTTTATAAGCTTTTCAACAAACTACCTCTATCTACCATAACTAGTCGTAACCCTGGTTATAAAAGAACTCACAAGCTGGTTAGGAGCCTGATTACAGTAAATCTGCCGCAGCTAGTAGTTAATTACCCTAGTTTTGTTCACCAACCAACGGCTATCCTGGGGGCCCTGGTCCCTCGTAACGACCATCATATCCTTAGCCACTGAGCCGGGCACGAACATGGCTCCACGGAGCTTCCCAGGACCAACGCCGGACACGAACATGTTCGGGCCCTGTGCCAGTGAGGATGGTGCTGCTGGTGGTGCGGTGCTCGCCACATCGCCAGGTGAAGCGTTTGGAGAAGGCGGCTTGATCAACCATGAAGCGACCAGTACCCTCTGGTAGTTTAACATGGCTGGAAAATCCGCCGTGTCAATGGATCAGTTCCCAGAGTTTCTCTGTAAGATAGGGTGATTCTCAATGTCAAATTACCAGAGTGGAAGAAACCATTCGTTAACGACAAACTAACCACCAATGATGATCATAAATGGTCAAAAATGATTACTTGGATGATCATCCCACGGCTGGTAAGTGGGCAGTAACCATAGTGTCTAGGATGGTGGGGGAGCATGGTGGTTATCATGATGAGTACCATCATGGTCAAGAATGGTAAACAATTATATAGAAGCTAATACTAGTCGGTGGTTGATGATTGTTCACTGACCTCTTGGATTGGATGATTGACTCTTTAGTTGTTACAAGGCGTTCTCAAAAATATCAAACATGATTTATTGATAGGAGGGCAAGCAATCTCAAATGATGGTTACTTAGAAGCCATTCCAAAATATCAAAAAACAACACATCATTCTTGATGATCCCCAAAGAATGTGCCATAAGAATGTGTCTTTTTGCTTGATGACTTACGAAATCCAAACTTACAGTAAATCCCCAAAAGTCATAAAATCCTCAAACAAACCTCCAAGAAACAACAACAAATCCGAAAAAAAAACTCATCCAAAAGTCATTCAGGTCAACCAACCCCTTTGGGACGATACATCTCAGGGGCGCGATCCACCGCGGCTGCCTGTCCAGGTTGGGGTGGAGCTCTACGCAGTTCGGTGGCGCTGGAAGAACCTGGCGCCCGCCATGGGGAAGACATCACCAGCCGTGCAGAGTGGTACTTCCCCACTTCCCTCAGTGAGCCCCAGCCTTCCAGTTGTCTCTATGGTAAGCAGCTGGTTTCTAGCATTGTTGGAACTGGGGGTGGTCACATTTAGATTGTAACTTGATTGTAACTAAAGTAACTAAGTTACAGTGTAACTAGAGTAACTAAGGTAAGAAACTTATAACCAGCAGGGTACAACTCTGCAGTTGGTAAGTATGGACATGGAGAAGTTGACGACCATCACTTTTTCATGGTTAGAATGAAAGTTGATACTGATTATGTGAACGATTTCTGCCTCAGAATGGTTGGTGAAATGACTTGGATCCATTGACTGTTGACGATGGTTAACAAGGATTAACAAGTGTTGATAGTTGATACTGATTGGGAAACGGAGTTTGGTCAAGAATGGTTGCGAATGGTCATTGAGAATGCTTGGTGAAGCCGTGATTCACTGGAATTGATATGGCAGTGGGTCAAAACCCTTAGTCCCCCTGGTTCCCCCATCATCAACCATTGTTTTCCCTATAAATGGTCAGTCATTATCCCCCATGATTGGTTGGAAAATATTGAGCCATGGCCATATGGCAGTGGGTCAAAACCCTGTACCCCTGGTTCCCCTACTATTAACCATTGCTTTCCTTATCATTGGTTGGTCCTTAGCCCCCATTATTGGTTGGTTAAAAATGACCCATAGCCATATCTGTTGGGTGGAACGCAACGTCGCTATATGGTTGGTCGGAAAACCGAGGATCTTGGACCGAAAAAACGCACGCCAGGCGCACCCGTCATCCGAGGAAGCTGAGGATGACTGCTGTCCTCACAACCGCGCAGCTGCGCAGGGATCAGCTTCGCATGTTGGTGCTTGGACGGCATTTCACTACATAGTGGTTTCTCAAAGTAGAGGTACCCGCAAAATGGTTGGTTTATAATCGTATATGATAAAAATATTCGGATGATTTGGGGGTAGCCCTATGATTTGAGAAACCACCACATGAGCAATGTGGTTTTCCACGGGGGATTGAACCGCCTTCGTATCTTTGGGGGTTTCCAACCCAAGCTGATGCACCACAAATTCGCAGCTGCAACACTATCAATGATCCGTACAGGTGGATATCCCCAGAAGCTCGCAAGTAAGCAATATACCCTTTGGTGCACGAAATTTTGGAGCCTTTTTGCCACGGTTTTGGGATAAAAAAAGTGTTTTTCCAGTGCTTCATATTGGTTTACGAGAGGGTAATAGTTGTAAGCTGTAACCACGAAGAAGTGAGCCCTGGCATTGTTGACAGAGAATTTACAGTACCGCCTAGCATCATCAACCACTCTTCACCACTTCATTGAACATGTTGTTCAACACGTTCTCAATCATGGTTGATGACTACCATTCATCAAAACAAATATTGATACCTACTAAGCATCACCAACCACGATTGACCATATTGTCACCATTACGAACAACGCACATTCATGAATAATAACCATATTATCCAAAGCTATGAACCGTATCAACCATGGTCAAAATCGAGGATTCACCATTTTCTACCACCGTTAACCATCAACAAGCACCAATTCACCACCATTGCGCAGTTCAATCAACCACTATCAACCATCAACGACCATAAATCCTTCACTAACGAATCATCAACCACCATCCGTAACCACCATTCCTGACCATTCTTAACCACCATTATCAACCATCAATCCGATGTGTTCTTAATTCAATCATTGACCATCCTTAAGCACCATCCCTGAACATCCCTAACCATCATCCTTAACCACCATCCTTCACCATCACCCTTAGCCATGTGTTACAACCATCATCACCATCCCTACCACCCCCTGACCATCATCAACCACAATCAGCGCTCCACCCGCATCCCTGGGACCCCGGGCGCGCAAAGGTGGCAGGTGCCGCTCTCCAGCACGGGCCCTGGCGTTCTGGGCTGGGCTTACGCTTCAGGCTCCAGGTCGGTTGACCAAGGGATGGTGAAGGTTGATGAAGGTTGATGATGGTTAGTAATGGTTGATCATGGTTAGTAATGGTTGATGAAGGTTGGTGATGATTGATGATGATTGATGATGATTGATGATGATTGATGATGGTTGATGATTCTTCAACTGATTGAAGGTTGATGGTTGAAACTAATGATTGAGTCATGATTGAGTCCTGGTTGATGATGGTTGATGAAGGGTTGATGAAGCTTGATGATGGCTGATGGTTGATGGATGATGGTTGATGGATGATGGTTGATAAAGGCATATGACTAATGATTGAGTAATGGATGATGTGTTATGATTGATGATGATTGATTGATGGTTGATGATGACTATAGCTACTGAGTGAGTAGTCGATGATGATGGCTGATCATGGTTAAACTGATGGGAATACATCCAGGAATGTGGTTTATTTACCATCATTTATAGTATGTTCCTGGTACTTTTCTTCCTGTAAACCAGCTGGTTGAGATTCCCCACGATCATCCAAAGAAATTAGGGAATATCAACCAATCGTTGTGAATTGAAAACAAAGAAATAGAAACTAATAAAAGTTATTTGGTGGTTTCTCAAAATAAGGGTACTACCAGTTATCATCCAATATTGAGAACCCCCAAATAAGCCAACCATTTCTGGAGGTTCCCTATGGCTAGAGAAACCACCACGTCATAGTTGTTTAATCATTGTTGGTGATTATCCCTCATTAATCACTGTCATCCCCTTAGAATCCCCTATAAAGCTGAGATCAGTCTATAAATGTTCCTGATTTATCATCCTAATCCATTCACATCCCCCTCATTATCCCTAAGATCCATATCTGGTGGTTTCTTAAGTCATAGTGGACCCCAAAAAATTGCTAAATGGTTAATAGATGATGATTTAGGATACCCCTATGACTTGAGAAATACCCATATGTTTCTTCTGGTTGATCATCAGAAACTATAGCAGTTGATTTTGGTGGTTAATGGTGGTTTTAATGGTGGTTTTACTAGTTGATAGTAGGGGATACAGCAACTAGTATAGTTGAACTAGTAAAAGCCCCATTACCAACTAGTACAACCACCATAATCCCCCTAGTATAGTAGGGGATACACCATTAACTAGTATAGGGGATCTCAATTGCCAACCCCCACAAAAACAGCGTTCCCAACTCCCCGCCGGCGACCACGCCTGCACTCTGGAGACCTGCCACATTCGCAGCGAATTTTCAGCGCGGAGAGAGGGCTGCCACTAAGGAAGCGCATGGTTTAAGCGTGGGTTCAGATGATGGTTGATGATGGTTACTTGATGGTTGATGGTGGTTGAAGATGGCTAGCAATGGTTCAATTTGTGGCTCATGATGGTATTTGGGTGTTTCTCAAAATAGGGGTACCCCCTTTTGTCATCCAAGAGTAATCATTGGTAATAAAGCATATTGTTACAATTTGTTAGTAATCATTAATGTTAGTTACAATTTGTTTTGTTACTCTATAGTAATCATTTTGTGGGTTCCCTATTGTGAGAAACCACCATTTGAACTGGTGCAGTACCTGGCTAGTGGAGCCCTGCCCCTGGACGCGCCTGCTTCGCGGTTTACGAGACATGGAGCTCTGGTGCGACATGGGATTGGACATCTGGTGCGACACCGACATGCTGTGAAACCTGGCCACGACAGCAGTTGTGGGGTGAGGGGCTGAGTTGTGCTACTGGCTGCAAGGAATCAGGTGCTTAAACGCTGGCAAACTAACATGGTTGCGTGGAAAATCCAACCAGCCATCCCAAAGTCATTGCGGAAAATAAAACTGTCACTCAAACCATCAACTAGTTGTTTAATTAATCATTATTGTGCTGGTTATTCTAAGCTATCACTCATTACAACCCCTCATAATTCCCCATAAAAATCACCCATATCAACCAGAATACTATGAATTTGCTTCCTGGAGCCCTTCATAGCAGATATGAAACAGATTTTCCAGTTGGTGCACTAAGATCATGCAAAAACCATTGTGAAACAGATTTTCCAGATATGGAATTCCGTTTAATCCATTGATCATGAAAACCTTGTGAAGAAGCCCTTGCAACACCAAGATCCGCCACCAACGGAGACTGAAACATGCCAAAGACCACGTCTGGGCAGGCCTCAGGGCGATCCAGGGCTCATGACCATAGGATTGGTGCCATGATTCGCCATAGTTAATAATGGTTATATGATGGTCATTTAATGATGTTTAATTGGCTGATTATGGTAATATATGGTAATGGTGGTTAAAAGCAGATCATAGTTGATGATGGTTATGTAATTGATACAATGGCGAATCGTGGCCTTAATGATTGTTAACGGCTATACGATCGTTAATGATGGTTAATTGGCTTATGACCAGTTAATGATGGCTAATTGATGACGCTTAGAGCTGGCTATATGATGCTTATATCATGGCTGTATGGGATTCACGAATGGTTGGCCATCAACTTATTTTCATCCATCATCAACCATAAAATTGATAGCCATTGACCACCGGTTTACCATTCACTAGCGTCCAACCATTTGCTCATGTGCATTTAGCTCCGGAATACTTGATCATTATAATATTTTGTAATGTAGAATAACCAGCAGGAAGTGGGGGATATAACAACGGTGGGTCACACCTCATTAGTATAACCAGAAATGGATGGTTGTTGACATCTCAACAGCTGGACTAGTTTCGCCAGTGGGATATGAACAGCTGTTTTACAGGGGCCCTTGACCCACAGCCACGGCATCCATTATCAAGCATGCCATCGTCCACTACTAAGAGGCTTCATGGGTCATATGATGAAACCGCACATGCTTGACTCCGTACATGGTGAATTTGACGCTGGTTTACTTACTAAGGGGTGGATCTCCAATTCCATAGCTACATGCTTGTGGACAGCCAGACGGGGGCCAGCCACCTCGGTCAGAACTCGTGGTGATGAACTAACAAAGGTAGCTCTGATTGGACGATCATCTCCGGTGGTGACCCATTGGCGTGACTTGAGTTTGCGGTGGCTTGCTGGCGGGTCCCGCCCGGTGACACCTCCAAATCGGGTGACTTGGGATAGTAGGTAATACAATAGTCTCAAAATGATGCTGGCTTATGTGCTTAGCTGCAAAGTTAAAAAAACGATACGAAAACATGGCTAATTAGTCATTGTCAAAGTCAAACTAGCCAATGGTTGATAATGACGATAATAGTGACACTTAGCGGTTACGAACACTTCCTGGTCGATCAATGATGTCTAACAACTGGATTCATAATCAAGAACTATTGGCTATTGTGCCATGGTTCCAGTTGTATAAGTTCATCAGAGCACTGGTTCCACCATAAAACCGCTATTAAACCTAGGCATGTTCACCGCCAAAAGAGTCGGTCACATTCCCAACTGGTTGCACCGACTCTTTGCTCTGATAGTGATATCCCAATAGTCGATCATATTCCGATGTAATCACTGGTCTACTTAGTTAGATCCCCAAGAAACTTACTACCCATTTAGTTGTTTCATCATTGTCGTTGGTTATTCTCCGTTATTGATTGTCATAATCCCTTTATGATACCCCAAAACCTAGTGAACTCACTAGACAACTCACACATATCAATACTTCTTCCACTAGTTGCTTAGGCAATCACTAGCAATCATTTCTCCAAGAAACTTACGAAATTAATCACTCGTCATTCTAGTCACTGAATTAATCGCTAGTTATTCCCCTAGTATCAATAGTTATTCCCAAATATCCAGGCCTCTTCACAAGCAGCTGCGCAGTGTCCGAGCCGCTTAAAGCCGCCGCCTACTGGACCCGCAGGGCCCGTAGGTACCCCGGGATCACCCCAGGTCGCCACTGACAAAGCAATGTGTCCTGTGCCGCGGGTGGTGATCCAACCAATCCGAAACCAACCGAGCAACCAATGGTGGCGAGCTGGATTCATCATGGCTAGTGGTGGTTTGTAACGATCTATAGCTGGAAATAATCCAACCAACCAATGATGGTTGACTTAATGATTAAGCTGAAGGTTAATGGTTGATGGTAAATGAGCGAACGAATGTTGATGGTTGATTGTGAATGGTTCATCGTTGATCATCATAGTTCATGAGCTACATGGTGAACGGTGCTGATGAATGTTTATGGGCTAGATTCATCGTGGTAAGTAGTGGTTGGGAATAATCCAACCAATCAAACATGGTTGAGTTCATGGTTTAGCTTAAGGATTGACAACCAACTCAATAATCTGAATGACTTTATTGGCTAATGGTTAATGATGAAACATTTCATCGGTTTTAAGATGGTGCTTAAATTCATTAGCCAACGTTGGTTTAGATGATGAACCATTTCATTGATTGCTCAACGATGGACCTTCCATCAAACATCAACCATTGCATTAACATTGAGCATGATCGTTGATCTTGGATGCTCATCATTTTCCCATCACCTCATTCATATCCATAAACCATTAATTTCCCCATCATATTCCGACCGTTTACATCATCCTTCACCCATCCTGCTTACCATTTTCCCATCATTGTCCCATCATTCACCATCATGCTACCCTCCAACTGTTACCAAGATGCAACCATCCTTTCCACATCATTTTCCCACCATGGGAAAATGATGCAAAGGATGATGTAACCATCTTCAAACATAACAAAACATGATGGGAAATGACGGTTTCTTACATTTTCTTACCATCCTCAACCATCCATGGAAGGTCGCAGGATGGTTGATGGAAGGTCCAGGTGCAGCTCCTCCATTGGCCGGACGGATGCTTTGAATTCGCAGGTCCATGGCCTCGGTGCAGGCCGTGCCGGGCTGGCAGATCATCAACCGAAGGGTCAGTGGTAGCACGGTTCGTGGTGCTTAGGGGCAGTGGTCAGGTTTCAAGGGTGAGTGATGGTGGTTTCAAAATGATGGTCAAATGGTGGTTGATTAGATGTTTGATGATTTGATGATGGTTTGATGGTTGATGAGATGGTTCAATAATGATTTCATGATGGTTTCATGGTTGCTAAATTGTGGTTTGATCATTTTGAATCATGGCCAAAGCAAGGAAGGACGGGTTTTGAGCGGTCGAAACATGGTTTGATGATTCAGCATTGACCTGCTATGATGGGGTTTAATATCTAAATGACGGTAAAATGATGGTTTTACCAAGGAATGATGGTTTCTAGTGGGCACATCAGAATGATTACTGTAAGCCATGATGGTTCGTGGATGCTGAACAATAGTCAAACAGTGATTGAAATTTACTGACTTGAATGTTTATGAAGCCGCAGTGGATTGAATGATTGTTGAGTAAGGTTACTATGCTTAAGACGGGCTGGTAGCCGAAAAAAAATGTGCCGGATTTCACTCAGGGCCTAACTACCATCCCAGCGTGCCAAGTATGTCCACAAGGAAAGCACCATTCGGGTATGTGTGTGTGTGTGTGTGTGAGTGAAGAGGGTGGCACCCGGCGCCCGCCGGTCCCATGTGGTGCCCCATGCTGGCCTTAGGTAGGCTCGGGGTACAAACCAGCCAATCAAACGGTTCGGTACCGCTACTATTTCCTTGTGTTAACCAAGTTCATGTTATTTCAGGGTATTGGGAAGGCGTATTAGCCCATGATCATTACTTTCTGCTTGTGTTACCATTTTACCAAAGACCTTCAGCAAAGGAATGATTTAGACCATTCTGCGGCTCGGTAGTGATATCAACAGTTTCATACTTTCCATTATTATATAGCCCTTGAAAAGAAAAGCCGACTGATTCGACATTTGTCGATGATAATCAATGAAGGCTGTTACTCGTCAGCTTCACATAATTGCATGTACTGCGTATATAGAGCTGGTTGGGGGCTTCAACCAGCACAAAAAAAATGAGTCAATCAACCAACAATCCCAATCACTAGGAAAAAGATCAACCAACTACATATGAGATAGTGAAGTAGCAGCTGTCATCCTTGGTACCTCCTTCCCAGCCCCAACCTCCCACTCTGAGACTCCTACAGCACCAGGTTGAGGAGACAAAGATCTCGAATGGGGACCTCTGAAGCGGGGCCGTGCTGGGAAAGTTGGTGACAGGTGGATGGTCATCCTCCAACTTATGGCAAGTGGTCCTGTGGCGAGCTCGGTCAAGGCTTCAAGTAACCAATGTTATAGCTGGTTCATGGTTAATACTAGGGGATAATGAGCAACAATACTAGGGGATATCGGATATACCAGCTATATATCAAGCAACCAATCATGGAGGATATTTCATCATCACCGACAATTTAACATAGGGAAAACAGCCTGGTTAATGAAATCGGGGAACCAGGGGGACGACCAAGTATTTTGACCCACAGCCCTGTCGAAAAGGATTCCAGGTGGGTAAATCGGGATGATCCAGCTGTTGCTGATCCATGAGCTTTGCCAAAACTAGCTGATGATGGACCGGGGTCATGAATGGCTTCTCTCTCAGCCACGGTTTTGTGCAAGTGACTGCCGCACAGACTATCGGTTCCGATGGACTTTGAAGCAACAAGCTCATAATCCAACTTCAAATAGACGGGGTTTAAGCCATTACTGTAACTCATCGATGTTGGTGATGAATACTCAACTTGCTTAAGTAATCACGAAATAATCAGCAACTACTGGATTCACAACTTATAGGACCCACAGTGACTAACTATTAATTGGTCATCACCTACTCATCAACAAACCATCAACCAATCCATCAGCTCATCAACTCATCCACACTAATCATCAACCCAAGTATTTTTGCTTCATGATAACCCCCTACAGTTAGCCATACTAATCATCAACCAATCATCCACTCACCATCAACTCATCAACTCCTCCATGTGCCCACCTCCCTGACCCCTGGCGTTCCACCTCCCTGACCCCTGGGCTCCCGAACTCAGAGATCGATTGGAGCCCAACGAGGTGGTACTGAAGGACTGCTGGAGGTAGGCCGTGTTGCCAGCTGGAGGATAGTAGGTGGATGCAGCACCTGGGAGGGATGGTGGGTGGAGGTGGGCTGGGTTAGGAAGTGGAAGTCTGTTTGTTGAGTTGGGAAGGTGGCATGGTGGTGGTGATCTATGATGGCTGGTTTGGTGATGAATGATGGGTTTCTGGTTGGTGGGTTTCTGGTTGGTGGTTTCCGTGCATGTCAGGAAGTTAGTGAGTTTCTTCTTCAGTGACGTTGAAATGATGGTTTTGATGGTGATCAATGATACGAATATGGGCTAGTCAGGAAGTACGTAGGTAAGGGAGTCAGTTCGTAGAGTGGGTAAGTTAGTTAGTTCGAGATGGTAAATGATGCCTTTGATTGTGATCAATGATGTTGAACAAGGTTGCAAATGGACTCTTGGTCAGTGATGGTTTTGATATGTTTGATGGCGTTCATTGATGATCAGCGGTACCCGGTGCGGCTTAACATATGGTTGATAACACTTAATGATGGTCCGACTGATGGTCAATCAATAACACTGAATGGTGCTTGATGATGCTTGATGATCCTGAGAGAAGGCTGATGTTCAAGCGTGTTAATCTCACCTTTTTTATTGGCCATCAACAACAAACATGATCGGCAATCTTTATCAATCATCAACAATCATCATTACTGAATGATAGCCAACAATATTGGCTTCTTCAAATTGGGATAACGTCCAACAATCCTCAGTAATGAAATTGTGTACCTCCCAGATATGCCGGCGGCCGAAAAAATGGCTGCCATGCTGATTTCTAGGGACTGAGCAAACCAACTTCAGACATGGATACTGGTTGGTTAATGATGGTTGGGGCATGGTTGGATTTCTCTATTCCCTGCGATTCCCAAGGTTTCTGCACTGGGAAAGGGAGGCCAACGATGGAAGAAAAACCCATGTGCAGTGGTCATGACTGGAATATATCTAATATATTCTAATATAACCATGGTAAATACGCCCATAAGGTGGGTGATCTACTGTAACCCCTAGAACCATGAATGGCAACCGGTTCTTAAATGGGGGTGATCATCCAAGTACTTGAACCCGGAGACGGGGACATGACTACAGTGATTGACACCTGGGTTCTAGCCCTACCCAATGTTGAGAAAGGCACTCATGGGTAAAACTCATGCAAGCATAGGTTGGAGATTTGCATCCCCAGTGCCAGCAGCAACTGACATCCACCATCATCAAGCAGCTTAGTTGTCGTTACTCCCCCCACCTTATAAGGCTATTGCCATGGTTCTGACCCAGGGAAGTGGGCCGGGCTTCCGTTTCTGCACATCGGCAGTAGCCATTCGTAGCCCTGCAGCTGGATCTCAGTGTCCAGCTATCGTAGCGCTCGAAGGGCGATGGAGATCGAGTGGCGGGCCTTGATCGCCGCCGGAGCGGTCATCCAACCAACCATGGACCACCCCTCCGCATCCTCCTAAGCATTGGTTGGTTGAGTCATCGTTCATTCAATGTCTTGGTGGAATGAATGGATTAATGGTTATTTGGCCGTTTTTCGCTTGGCTGCTAGTAATCGAACACGCATTAAACATGAATTTACAATTGTCAACCACATATTTTCATTAGCACCAGCATCCCAAACTCAGGAAATAATCAGCACAAAGCATCAACAAATCGTTTGTTGGTGCCGAAGGATGGCAAATGTCCGTGGATACACCCTGGCTGGTACATAACCATGGATAAGGATGATGCTTTGCCATGGGCATTGATTGTGAATGATGGTTGATGGTTTGATGCGCGAGATAACATCGGCATACATAGGGCAAATAACGGTTGATCATGGCTGACCAGTGGTTGGTTGATGGTTAATTCAGATAACAGTTGCAGAAACAATGGCTGAAACTGGTCGATCATGGATTATCATGGTTGATCATGGTTGACAGTGATCAATGCTGCTATAGGTTTCAGTTAGCTCCCCAATTTCTGGGATGATATGCCTACTTGGATGATCGTCCCACTTAGAAATGGTCAGCAACCATGGTCAGTAAGTACCCGGTGTTATATCAGTGATACATGAGTTACATGCTTACGTTCACCAGCTACTAAGTGGGCTGATCATCCAAGTACTGGGAAAAATCTCGTCCTTCACAGTCTTCTACCAACAAAAATCCTCTTCCAGTGTCCTGGTGACGAACCGTCCCATCACATTGAGCCAGGCGAGCACCTGGTCACCCATTCAAAACTTGGTTCTGGGCCACCGGTATTCAATCGGTTCAAATGTGTGTAAATGTACTTTTGGTAGAATCGATTCAAACATCTTAACATATCTTAAAAACCATTTAACCATCATCTAACCACTGATTAAGCATCATCTAACTTTATCTAACTATTGTCTAATCATCATTCAACCAACCTTCTCTATCATCCACCACCGTAAACCTTCCAACCAACCTGCCATGTGACAGCTACCCTCGCCATCCAAGGTACTGTGATGGCGCATTCGGAACCTGCCAACAGTGGTGCCATGGCTCGACGGTGCAACGTGGTTGGCTGAACTTATCAACGATGGTGGTGGATATGGCTTAATGATGATGAGTGATGAGTGCTTGGTGATGGCAAATGATGGTAGATGAAGGGATATGATGGTAGATGATGATCAATCATTGATGGTTAATGATGGCCAACTATTGATGGTAAGTACATGACGGTCAACTATTGATGTAAAAATGAGGGTCAATCATTGATGGTAGATGGTGGATAATGATGGTAAGTGACAGGAAAGGACGGACGGATCAATACCCATGATTACTGACCAGTTGTCAACCGTGGTATGATCATCCAAGGAATGAACCGCTGCATGTTGCAGCTGTCGAAACTGTGTCAAGTCTGTGGCTCATCCCCCAGCGAACCTCCACAGAAGCACCACAATTCCTGGCCGCATGAGTCGTGAAGAACTGGTGGTCATCCGCTGACCATGGTTCAATGAAGTTTTCTAGTTGGTAGTTTCAACCCCTATAAAAAATATTTGTTACAACAAACCAATCATTTGTTAATACTAGGGAAAGTAAAAAATGTTTGGAACCACCAACCAGTTTTGTTCATGCACTGTCAGCAACAAACAACAATTCAAGACTGAAAAAGCCAACATGTTTTGTTCAACATATAAGTTTTCTTAACAATCATCAACCAATGACTGATAATCCAAACAATGACTGACTATCATATCATACCCACACACAGCACATCACAGCATACCTTTGTTCGACTGTTTTGTTAACAACCATCAACAACCAATGACTGATAATCCGAAGAATCACTGAAAAACCCATACCCACATACACACACATACCCTGTTCCCAGGGTTGTTCGTGCTGCCTTTCTTAGCATCAACCGAGGACCAGTCATTGCACCCGCATCTCCAACTGCTACAGGACTCCACCGTCCTGCAATACACTGTAATGGGAGCGCGCCCGTGTTTGCCGTCCTAGGTCGGAGATGGCTCGCAGCAGCCTTCCGTGGAAGGAAACCTTTCTTGTAATTGCCGTAGCAGTAGTTGATGTTACTCTCAATTATGAATAGTGACTAAGGAATATAACTGATCACTAATAAATATCAATGACTAGTGCATACTTATGGCTACTAAATATTAATGAATGCATTTCCTTGTCAATTGACTAATGATTATTGATGACCATTACTATTCTGATCCATTGTAAGTACATACCACATCCCTCTTACTATATAATCACTACCATTATAACCATCATTGCCAATCCTTTGCACAAGTTGACACCAAGCTTGATGAGGCAACAAGCGCTGATGAGCGAGCTGACGAAATCAACATCCAACTGTATGGAGACCCAACAAATACATCATCTTTTGAACCTAGTGATATGTCAGTGATAATTAATAAATATCAATGATTGGTTGTTGTTGATGATGATTAAATAAGTCATGATGATTGACTATTATTTTTTTCAACCCAATGATGTTTGATTCTTAAGTATTGATCATTGTGATCGATGATGATTGATGCTAATTAACGATTGATGATTGATTGCCAGTGATAGTGATCATTAATGATTGCTGGTGATCATTGTCTTCTGAAGATACGCAGATGGATCTGATGACATGTAGCGCCATGGTTGTGCGGCACCCATACCTTCTTGGGCACCATGGGAATATCCTAGGAAACTAACCACGTTTCTGCACATCCAGTCGCAGTTGTTTCACCTCTACTGTTGTTTCTTATATACAATCATTATCTATCATATACCATGGTTTTATACACTCGTTATATACAATGGTTAATAGAATACAATGGTGATATACCATGGCTATATGAGCGACGGTCAATATTTAATGTTTGGCTCAAGGTCATTTGGATTTGGTGAGTGTATTATTGTTTTTTCAGGTTTTCGGCACTTCAGATAATTATCGTTTTTTGGTGAGTGTATTATCGTTTTTCGGCTTTTAAGCTCATTTCTGAAACCCACGACCCTTCGAATAATAAACATGATAGCGTAGATATTGGCTGTAGCTCATATACCACCAACCAGCAATCCTTCCAGCACGTTTCTTTGCTTGGATCTTGAGTAAAACAACCACCACTTGAAATTCAGATTATTTACCGAGCCTACTGCAAATAAATTTTGTGCCACGCTAGTTATATTCCAATTTCTAGGCAAATGAGTCTTGTCAACTCGCGCCTACATGTTCAAACCATTTCCCAGCCCGAATATTTTTCGAATAAATCCTAATCCCA
Source organism: Symbiodinium kawagutii (assembly GCA_009767595.1). Classification (NCBI taxonomy): domain Eukaryota; class Dinophyceae; order Suessiales; family Symbiodiniaceae; genus Symbiodinium; species Symbiodinium kawagutii. The sequence continues at coordinate 361,231 of VSDK01027144.1, read as the reverse complement.
AAAGATGGCCCTGGGACAACTATTGAATCAGCATAGCCACATCTCCATGTACCATCACCGCGAGCCATCGCTAGGCCACCGCACAGGGTGTCGAGAATCCGGGGATTCTCGGCGCCGGTAGACGTGCTTGGCCTCGGGCATGTGATGGTGGTGAACTGTGGTTCATCGTGGCTCATCTGGGTGTTTCTCAAGTCATGGGGGTACCCCCAGTTATCATCCTTCATATCAACCATTTGTAGTAATAAGCCAAGCATTTTTGGGGTCCCCTATTGTTAGAAATCACTATCTAGGGATTCATGATAGATAATCATCTAAGAATGGTGAAGTAATGGTTAATGATGGCTGAGGCATGGCTTCATGATAGTGATTTCATCATGTGTGTTGCTTAATCATGGTTTGCAGATTAAAGCTCAATTTGATGGTCATTGATGGTTGATAATGGCGACAACCCATCGGGTTGAGAATGGGAGATGAAAATGGTTGTTGATAAAACTTGTTGTTAACAATGTTTTTTGATGAAAAGTGTGTTCAACTTTCCATGTTTGATTGACAGGGATGGTTACATCAACCACTTTTTAATCATTGATGCTTGACAGTGATGGTTTATGAGGGTAATGGCTGATAATGATTGATTGGTTGGCTACACTCACTTGAGGAGTACTCATGTATTGGTCGGTGTAAACAGTGGAAATAGGATATTGCGGTGTGTGCGATGCCACCATGTCGGATCCAAGCCAATCCAATAGAAGTGAAGAACAAACATAACATATTATGTAATATGGGTATAGCTGGATATATCGCAAATGATCCAAGAAATGTCCCTCAACAAAATGTGCCGTCCCTAATTTCGATACCAAAATTGATGCACATCTCCCTAATGCATACACTCTGGTGATCTAACACAGCAATGGATAATCCATCATTTGTAGATCACTTACCTATTGGAAATGGTGATTTTCCAGCCATTCATGTTAGATCACCAGAGTGTAACATACGATGATTGCTTCATGCTTCCGAGCGATGTCATGCTCAATCGCTACGCTGCGTCGCGATCTTTTTCCTCAGATGCGTCGCGGGCCCAGACCCATGGCACACAGCCATTCACTGGTCGCAGAGAGACCTGGCAGGTCGTGGCAGGTCGTGGCAGGCCATGGGATCAGTAGCAAGTGAGCTGGTTGGCTGGTGCTATATGGATGGTTTGTAATTAATTGTTGATCTGTGCTTGATTGTTGGTGGCTGGTGGTCAGTTGGTGGTTGATGGATCTGCTTGGATGATCATCCTACTTGGGAACTGGACGGTAACCATGGTTGGAAACTGCCCTCAGGGGGTTATATCCTTGATATACTGACCATGATCATCCAAGCACTTGGTGGTTCATTTTGGATGTGGTGGTTTCTTGCAATGGGGGTACCCCCAAATCATCCAATATCAACCATCTATAGTAATAAACCAGTCATTTTTGGGGTCCCCTATTCTGAGAAACCACCATTTTGCTAATCAGTGTGCTTGCACAAATCCATCAAATCAGAATTTGTGGGAACGGAGTGCATATTCTCTTTGTTTCGCGTTTTTTTAAGGTATTACTCCCCTATTACTGATCTCCTTTTTTAAAGCAGAAGGACCCAAAACTGATGATTGGTTGTACATGACCTCTGATGATACCAAACACCAAACCAGAAAGCAACCCAACTCATTCCAGCAATGGCCACCTGTGGCACAAGCACATCCAGATCCACATCCGCCACCCCAATCTTCCCCACCTACTGATCGACCCAGCCAGAAGCGGCTGAGGCTTTCAACCTGGTCCAGCAGCTGATAGATGTGAGTTGGGGATAGATGTGTGGATAACCAGCAGGGAAATCATGATTTGTTGGATAACCTTATTCCTGATGAATCACAGGAAATGATTAGTCAGGTGGGCAATATCATGGTTATTCTTAGCTAAGGAGGGTTGATGATGGTTGATGATGGGCTTGATGATGGTCGGCTGGTACTTCGTTTCATTACCAGTTGATGGTTCATGATTGGCTAGTGATGAACAAAACAAGTGATGTTATCAAATGATGATGACTTGCTCATCCATTCATAGTTACAACCTGGTAGCCAGTCAATCATACTCGGCAGGTCACAAAACGTGAATAGTTGTAATTAATCATAATTAAGGTATATTGCATGCACACAAGGATACATCACAAAGGGCAATTACCAATGCTCACTGATCATTGCATGTACTGCTGGTTGATCTACTCAATGGGTCTTTTAGCCAAAAAGAATCGAAAAGTAATATCTGGTACATTACATAGTGGTCTTATACCAATGGTTGCTATTGAGATCTGGTGCACCTAAATAAACCATCAGGGAAAGCTATCTTGATGGTGTGCACTGACGGATAATGATGCTACTTCCCGAGCCTTGGCCAGTGCCAGGAAGCAGCTCACCATCAACCAGCATATCACCACGTGATCAGCTGAGACAAAAGCATCAATCCATCACCCCCAGCAAACCAAAATTATCCTAGCACCATCGTTATTTCCAGCAAATCAATCGAAATCATCCCCTGCGATAAATCCACGAACCATTCCTTGCCTGATCATTAGCTGTAATGGCTCAAATCACTCTATATCAGCTTCAAATAAATACCAACATCTGACCATTTGTTGAGAGATCCGGACACCTTTTTACTCTCAGTCCAATCAGCTCCAAATCAATGTAGGTATTTTATCGTCATATCATCCCAATCATCTTTAAATCCTATTGCCTAAGCTCAAGATCATCAAGTTGTCGATCCTAACCACCTCAAAACCATAGCCTCAGCTATTAGTCAGGACCCTAACCCATCTAACCACCTACAACCTGAGCCATAAATCCTCATTGCCCAGCTAAAAATCAGGAGCCCAAGCTGAGCCATAGATCCAAAATCCGCCTTCTACCGCTTGATCCTCACCTCCGGATCCCCATCCCCCACCTGGCTGAAGGCATCCCCATCACCTGGGCCCCACCACAGGGGTGATCGTGGTGATCTGTGGGAAGGAGTGACTCATAGGGGTGCCCCCAAATCATCCAAGATTCATCATTTATAGGGGTAAACAACATGAAACAACCATTGTGGGGGGTTCCCTTTGGCTTGAGAAACACCTAATGAGAGCTGGTGGTGGAGCTGATGTTGCTTATGGTTGGTTATAGCTGGTTGTAGCTGAGTCTATGGCTAGTTATGGCTGCGTGCAGCTCATAGATAGTGTGATGGCTGATATGTAGCCGATCAAATGATGATCTGTAGTTCGCTGATGGCGTACAAAACTGATGGTTTCCCAATTGATCATGGCTGTGAACTTGGATGGTGGGTAGGTACAGTCATTTCTGGACAAACCCCAATCGTTGATGGGAAAATGGACCTTGGAGACCTTCGGGAACTCTGATAGTTGGCGGTTAAAACAAGCGTTTCGAGTTGGTCGATGTTCCCATCAACCGTGACTTTGGGGTACATTATGGTTTAAGACTTAAAATTTAGAACCATATCACTGTTGCGGTTAACCAACCCAGTGAAAAAGTGCCTCATGATGGCTGATTGTTAACATCTATCAACATCTTCAAGCATGGCCCAGCTGATCCACCAGTGCCCCCCGCCTCCTCCTGCTCGTAGATGTGCCAGCCAATGGGCCAACACTTCCACCTCTGAGGTGGATGTTGTGAAATGCTTCAACCGGTTGTGGATGGTGGTTTGAGTTGGTGAACAACCCCACCAGGTTTACCAGGGGGAACTGGGTCCCCAAGCAGTCTCACAACTTTCAAGGCAATTGAATGCTTGAGAATTGCGTGTTGAAGAAAACAACAAAATTCCTTGCTTTTGGTCCTAACCGTTTCGAGTAATGAGCCAACTATTTTTGGGATTCCCGATTTTGAGAAACCCCCAGGTGGCTGTGAGTCAAGGGACGCTGGTTGTTCACATCCCCAGCCATGACCAGATTAACCTACACGTTTGGTGGTACCTCTAGGAGACCCTCCACAATCTCCACAAGGTTACGAGCACGTGGCAATCTTGATCATGTATGTGTATATGAAAATATAAGCATTGTACAAAATTTACATGAGTATGCATCATTCTAGTTGACAATTTTAGCCATGTTTCATTCTTATAAACGCTAAAAACAGGAATAACCATGTGAACGATGATTGATATTTATCTGCATAGTAAAACCTCAAGCACTGTCAGTACTAATCACGATGAACCATCATGAACCCATGATTGTTCTGTGCATATGGCTATTAATCAATGAACGCGCAATTTTTGACAATTCTTACCCACTCTTAATCCCCCTGAACCTTTCTTAACCCTTTTTCATGGGATTTAAGTACCAATAATAATTGATCATCATTTAACATTTTGTCATGATCATCATGTAACCGCATTCGCCTTTATCGACCGTTCTCAGCCCTGAATTGACCATCAATTAACCTTGAATAGATTATTATTTCACCATTGCTTCACGTATACTCAACCATCAAAAAGGTAATTAAGAATTGATTGGACTTTCCTCAAGCACTCCTTAACCACTACCATTGAACTGGATGACCATATTCTCAACTTTCCTGAACAATCAGTTAATTTACCATCAAGACTTCAACTATTTACTTTTACTTGCCGCGGATAGGTCGGGTCCCCACTTTCAAAAGCTCAGCCTGTGCCAGACAGACTTCAACACTTTATGTTTACATTCCTTTACATCTACCAACCATCAGTGCCAAGCGGCATGCAGGGCCTGTTCTCGTCGCATGCTTCTGGCCACAGCTGCATGGTTAGCTGCTGCCAGCGCCATGTCCTTAGCCAGCCGTGACGGCAACGTGGGAAGCCCGACGCCCTGGGGGATGAACAACACAGTTGTTTTTGATTCTGTTGCACTTCAAACTCACCATCCAACATGGCGCTCCAAGTCCCCCCTGCCTTGCATTTTGGAAGCCGCAGCAAATTTTTCAGCGCTACGACATGCTGCAGCATGTGCAAATGCATCCCGACATGAGATGAAAAAAAAGTTCCTCCGACTTTCCCAGCCGAATTCTTGGCATAATGATCACCTGCTCTTGCTTTCAAGCTTGCAAGAACTTGACAACTTCTTCGCCGCTTATAAATTATTTGCAGCTAAGAGCACTGGAGTACGTTCATCACCGTCGGCCTTGTCCAAGGCACCCTGAGGCCTGCAGGAACATGAGGACTTCTACGTGCCCAGACATTGCAGCGAAGTGCGCTGGAGTCAATCCATCACCGTCGCACTTGTCCAAGGCATACCTCGAAGCCTGCAGGAACTTGAGGACTTCCACGTGCCCAAAAATTGCAGCGAAGTGCGCTGGAGTCAATCCATCACCGTCGGCCTTGTCCAAGGCACACCCTGAAGCCTGCAGGAACTTGAGGACTTCTACGTGCCCAGACTTTGCAGCAAAGTTCGCTGGATTCCGTCCATCACCGTCGGCCTTGTCCAAGGCACACCCTGAAGCCTGCAGGAACATGAGGACTTCTACGTGCCCAGACATTGCAGCTAGGTGCGCTGGAGTCTGTCCATCACCGTTGGCCTTGTCCAAGGCACACCCTGAAGCCTGCAGGAACTTGAGGACTTCTACGTGCCCAGACATTGCAGCGAAGTGCGCTGGAGTCTGTCCACCACCGTCGGCCTTGTCCAAGGCACACTCTGAAGCCTGCAGGAACTTGAGGACTTCTACGTGCCCAGACTCTGCAGCTAGGTGCGCTGGAGTCAATCCATCACCGTCAGCCTTGTCCATGGCACACCGTGAAGCCTGCAGGAACTTGAGGACTTCTACGTGCCCAGACATTGCAGCCAAGTGCGCTGGAGTCCATCCATCACCGTTGGCCTTGTCCAAGGCATACCCTGAAGCCTGCAGGAACATGAGGACTTCTACGTGTCCAAACGTTGCAGCGAAGTTCGCTGGAGTCAATCCATTACGGCCGGCCTTGTCCAAAGCATACCTCGAAGCCTGCAGGAACTTGAGGACTTCTACGTGCCCAGACATTGCAGCTACGATCGCTGGAGTCTGTCCATCACGGTCGGCCTTGTCCAAGGCACACCCTGAAGCCTGCAGGAACTTGAGGACTTCTACGTGCCCAGACTTTGCAGCAAAGTTCGCTGGATTCCGTCCATCACCGTCGGCCTTGTCCAAGGCACACCCTGAAGCCTGCAGGAACTTGAGGACTTCTACGTGCCCAGACTCTGCAGCTAAGTGCGCTGGAGTCCGTCCATCACCCTTGGCCTTGTCCAAAGCATACCCTGAAGCCTGCAGGAACTTGAGGACTTCTACGTGCCCAGACTTTGCAGCGAAGTGCGCCGGAGTTCCTCCATTGCTTGCGGCGAGGTCCAGGCTGTCGGAAGCGAATGCCTGCAATGCTTTTAGTGCATCCAGGTGCCCTCTTCGGGCTGCGGCATGTATCGCAGATTCACCTTCATAGGTGGCAACAGCTGAGACGTTGTTTCGTTCCAAAAATTCGTAGATGACAGAGACATGGCCGGCCTCTGCGGCTTGGCACAAAGCAGCGGCTACAATGGGATCATCACTTTCAACTTCATGGAGCAAGTGCCCAATTTGTGAGGCCAAGCCCAGCCTGGCTGCCAGCTCCAATCTTCCGCCTACCCAACCATCGACTACGGGGAAGAGGGGCAAGGCAAAGAGTGACATGGCAACATCATTGGAAATGGCCAGGAAAAATGTCAGAGTGTAGGTGAACACTGCCAAAGACAAGATGATCACCGCTGCGGGTTTGTCTGCTAAAAAACATTCACCCGTTGAGCGTTGAGAAAAGGCCAACGTAACAAAACAAAATGCCGACAACGCTTCAAGAGCGCGAACAAAAAGTAACGTCCTACCAAACCTTCGCTGAGAGGTCAAGTCTGTCTCGTAGCAGCACAAGAAATTGCAAAGGAAAGAGTTCACCAGCCCCATGAAGTATCGTTTTTTCATGACTTCTGACCATGTAAGGCCCAGTCCAACCACCTGCGACTTGAATAACAACGCGACAATGAAACAATCTGCCGCTATGATGAAGGGCAAATACGGCTGTTGAATGCCATGCTGCTTGGCATCTCGTGGCCGAAGGCACAGTCCCACCAAAGCCCAGAGACTCACACGAGAGAAAACTTCACACCAACGAACAGCTGAGAGAACCACTTTGGGCAAACAGCCGTCCATTTGCCGATCTGCTGGCTTACACAGACTGTAAGATTTGTTGACCCCTTCTGCAACGGTGAGTATGGACAATGCAACCGAGAGTGACAACAGCGCTGGATTGCCTTTGGGGTTGTGGAGCAATAAGGCATAGATCTGCAGTAAACTTGATGGAGCCCCTTCACAAAGTGCAGTCAAGACATTCTCTTCTTGCCACTCTGTGGTCATGCCACTTTTCCAAGCATCGACGGCGATGAAAAGAGGTTGAATTTGCAGGGTGTACAAAAGAAAACTGCGACAGCCAGGCATCGGTTCACCCCGGGAATTCAACTCTGCCACATAGTACTCGTATTTATCATCAGCTCGCTCCCAATTCAGTCGCCGGTGAAAGAAAGCCAAGCATCCACTTGTGAGCCAGATACTGATCATCAAAGCGCCGAAGACATACAATTTCTCAATGAAATATGTGTAAATGACATACATGTCGGAGATCATATCTCCCAGCCACAGTGCCATGGTGTACAACAAGTCTGTCCTCATCTTGAAAGTGGATGCGTCACCAAGGGTCTCTTCATCCCACCAGTCGTGGAGCAATTGGTATGCGACGTTGTTGTCTTCCCAATACTTCTTACAGGCAAAGCCCACTCCCAACAGGACGCCAGCCACCGAAAGCATCACCCAATGGTTGGAAGCAGAGCTGCTACACCACCTGAAGACTGACTTCCAAGTGGCTTGAAACTGATCAACCAGGCATGGCCCTGGCAACAATCTCTGCAGATCAAAGTGCTCCGACCAGCCATCTGCGGCACGCAAATGTCGGCCCTGCACCAAGGGCTGCCACCACAGCACAGTGGCGAGGCCAAGGGCAAGGCCGAAGCTGAGAAGCGCCAAAGCAGGCCATTTCATGATTGGAGTGACAATGGCCGAGCTAAGTGAGGATGCATGGCTCTCCACATGCCTGAAATGATGTGATGTATGTCTGTATTGTGTGGCATAGTGTGGCACGCCAAAGGAATTTGTCCAAGATGAGATGCCATATTATGTAATGTAGTTCATGACTAATTCATATTATGTCCAACATCTTATGCGTAATACAAAGTAAGCAAATTCCTCACGGGCTGCTGACAGTTGCGCGACTTTGGCGCAAACTGAGTGAAACATGGCAACCACTGAGAAAAGCAGCGAATGACGACCAGTCTGCATCTGCAGCGAACAAACCAATAGACCAGTAGAATCCCCTATAAAACAGAATAAAACCATGTGAAACCACTATAAAACCGCTATCGATATCCAAGGTGAGCAAACCAATAGGCAGGGCATGAAACCTGAGACCGTCCCAACCTCATGCCCCTTAATGACCTGAGCTTTTGCACTCCCAAGCAACGGCTGCTTCGCAACTGTAGCCGCAAGAACCTCAGTGCCACCGCAAGGGTGTTGGACTATGATTGACTTCGCAGCTTTTATCAGCGGTTCTTGTGGCTGTTGATGCTTGTTGTGGTCGTGGTCGTGGTCGTTGTCGTTGTCGTTGTCGTTGTCGTTGTCATTGTCGTTGTTGTTGTTGTTGATGCCCTTGCTGATGTTGTTTTGGTTGTTGTTGCTTGTCGCGCTTGCTGTGTTTCTTGTGAGTGTTGTGGTTTGGTGTTGCTGCTGTCGGTGCCGCTGTAATTTGAGACTTCGTGTGTTCATCAGCTCAGTTTACTTACCAGTTGAGATGATCGGTTGGTGATTCTTGGTGGCTTTTGGATCCCTTGCAAAAGTCTAACTTTCAATGGCCATATGGTAAATCAATGATATCCCAAAAAGCCTAAAAAGCTGAGGCAGTAGTAGCTATAGTCCACCCAGGATTTGTTACAGTTTCCCAATTCGTCGTTGCCCAATCACCGATTACCATTTGTCAACAACTGACCAACTACAGCACCAATGAATCAACGAACTCATCACAACCAACCGATGCTGAAGCAAACAAACCAGCTCATAAACCAAAACCGAACAATGCAATTCGCCCAATCACTAGGCCAGAAACAAGCGAGCATGGATCAACAGCAACCAAGCCATCCACAAACTCACGACTGTGCCAATGATGAATGGCTGCGCACCCGCACTCTGTCAGGACGGGAATGGCTGCAACTGGCAAGTGTTCAGGTCGTATTCGCGGCCTCTCAGGGAGCAGCGGCGAGCTTGCTGTGGACCAAACTGATGGTATTGGTCAATAGATGTTTAACTTACCAGGTTTGACTTGGGTACATTGAACAACTGCTTGCGAAGGAGGTTTGTCAGCTAGCTCTCATCAACCATAGCTAAATATCCATTTGTTAGCGATGTGTGCTATTCATCCCTGCCACAATCATTACAGTACCTTGGTTAGATAGCGCTATAGCGGAAAAGCATTACAAGAGTTTCAGACCGAAGTCTTTCGTGTGACCCAAACCACTGGAACACTGCGATTTTGAAGCAACCTAAAGCTGCTGGTTTCAACCAGGGATCGATTTTCAGCTCTGGTGTAGCCCTAGATGGCGCCTAGGGTCAACAGCGTGCGCAGGGATTATGCCAAAAAAACAATATAGTTCTCGCTTGGCTCTAAGAATATGATGTAGGACTACATGACAATGGAACTACATGACATAGGGATAGATGACACAGGAATACACAACATAGGAATATGGTATGATATGGATTTCACAAAATCCCAATAAACGTTTTGAAGCTTTGGTCTATCAAAATCATATGGCACGACCTGAAGACGATACTCGCGGCGCAGCGCAGCGCACATCTTTCCAGCATCTGTTTCGCTGATCTGTGGTTCCCCCCATCTCCCTGCCGAGTACAACGAAGTCTGCTTCGCGGAAACGAGTTAAACACTGGGAAACCAACTTGGAATAGAACATGACATGACCATCTTCTACTTGGTTATATAATGGTTCATTATTAGTGATTCATACTTAATGATGATTACACTGGGGGGTTTCTTTGAATTGGGACCTCCAAATCATGGATGCTTTATGACTAGAAGTGATTTGTCTTGGTTGATTTAGGGGTACCGCTATGACTTGAGAAACATCTATCTGGTTGCTGGTTGTAACCCATCTCAACAACTTGTAACCCATACCAACAAACACCAAACACCATGCTGGCCAGTGATGGTTGAGATGACTGAAACCGTTGAAACACCACAATGCCTGGACTTCAAAACCACAATTACTAGATGAAAACAGCTTTAAGTGATGGATTTGTCACTTGCAGCTCAGTTTCCCAGAGGGTACAATCTGAAACCACGATGGTGGGAGTGCTAAAGATGGTGGCTAGCAAGGTGAAAGGAAACATGGTGGCATTTTTGTCATAGACCATGGCGGCTATAGTCATAGCTGAGAAAGCGGATAACCCCTTGTGTTGAACTGGTGGATGCTAAGCCAGAACCTGAAGAATATACACTGATGATCAGCTGGATCAAAGTAGTACATGTACTTACTACAACAGTTCAACAGTCCCTCCAGGTGTCTGATTCTGAATTTCTTAATGTTTCAATGATCATACCAATAAACCAGCAGGGCTTCACCTAGCTGGTGATTTACCGTCAAATATGAAGGGCTTATCATGGTTTATTAACAGCTGGATCTGCCAATGCACACGATCTCTTGCAAAATTCATAAGTCTTGGATAGTTGTTGCTATCAACTATGCTGATTTTCATCAAACAACCATCAATGAACCATCACCAGCCATCACCATCGACCATGTTGACATTATTGATGGATTCCCCCACTATCACCTCTTTCTGCATCATCCGATCTCTCGGCGTGAAACCCTCAGAGCGATGATCCTTGCGACCGTTTCTTTCAACATGGCCGTGCTACAACGACGAGCGCGGCTCGGTCGCATCGCTCTGATGGTCGCTGCCTCACTGGTCAGGCCACCTGCGAGGATTGCACCCTTGGGAATGGTAGTGATCTTGTGCTCTCGTTGCATAGTACCGTGAACGCCATGGTCAAGCCGCATTGCTCTACCCTTGAGAAATGAACATAATACAGGGGTACAGCATGGTTGTGGGCATACATGGGCACACCCATCTATCTCTATTTCTCACTGCTGCTTACAACAGCTGGTGATGTGTAATTCTTTCATGCATCCGAGTCACAGCAAACATCAACAAACCAACATCAACTCTTGAAAGCGGAAACAAGTACCCATCAGTATACCCACATCAACATCAATATCAACCAACCAACTAACCAACCAGCCAACCAAGTAACCAACCAACCAATCAAGCAAGACACCAGTGAACCAACCAACCAACCCAGTAACCAACCACGTAGCCAACCAAGTAGCTTCATCACCCCCTCACCCACCTCCCCTGCATCCCCATGCCCCACCTGAGCTGTGAACACCGGGCCGAAGCAGGCGTCTCCGCTGCTCAGGACCCAGGCAGACGTGGCACCTGAGTCCTCACGCGTAGCAACGGCATAACGGTGCAGCGGTGGGGAACTGAAGGGATCTGTTGATGATGAAGTACTTGGTGAATGGTTGATGATGATGGTGATGATGATGAAGGTTGATGATGATGGTGATGACAAAGGTTGATGATGAAGGTTGATGATAAGTGTAACTGTACAATGATAAGTTGATGATGAACTACTCATCCCTTGGGCAATATGGCTGATGTAAACACCAACTTAACTGATCATGATGAATTATGCCTAATGGTGATTCACTGCTCAATGATAGTTAAGGATGGTTAATTTGAATGATGGTTCATTGATGGAAAATTAACGATGAATGATGGTATCGATGGCCTATGATGTACAATGATGGTTTCATTGCTGGTTTATGATGGTGAAGGTTGGTCAAGTGATGGTCGATAGTGCCAAAACTATGGCTTTTGATGATTAATAGAAACCATCTATTAAGCGTACAACGATGATAAATAGAAACCGTCAAGTCAAATGGCCATCATTAGCCATCTATTGATGTACAATGATGACTAATTGATAGATAGCTAACGAAGTGATGGTTGACAGTGCCAATAGATAGTCCAGTGATGGTCCATAGTGCCAATGATGATTAACAAATGGGTAATGATGGCCAATCGATGGCTAATGAATGGTGAATGATGATTAATTGACCGCAAAACAGGATTGACCCACGTGTACAATGCACAGTCCAAAATGATTGCAAATCATCTCTACCGCGATCGTAGGCCGCTGTTCATCAAGATAACAATGCCCCTACTAACTAGTAACATGTATCAACCATCCCAAAGCGCGAATTGACCATCATCAAACGCTAAACATCATCAATCATCATTACACTCCGGTGAACTCACATGGTGACGCTCAAATCTACATGTTTAACAGGTAAACCAGCTATTTCTATGGTGGATTTTCCACGCAACCTGGGAATCGGGACTGCCAGAGTGCAACCATCATCAACCATTCATGAACCAGCAATGCCCATGCATCCTTCCCTAAGAATCCCCAGCTCGATTGACCATAGTGAACCAATAGCCATTCATGGTTGATCAATCCAGTGGCCATTAAACAACTAATCAGCTAACTGACCATGATTAACCACTAATCATCAACTAAAACTGATCACCAATCAACCATCACCAACCATCACCAACCACCATTAACCACCATTAACCACCATCACCCACCATCAACCACCATCAACCACCATCGACCACCATCGACCCTCCGACCATCACCTCACTTTAGGCTCCTGCGCTTGCGTCTGAAGCTCCATGGTGATGCTCACACCCTGACACTTCGTTCAATGGAAAGCCATGCACCGGGGAAGCCAAGCCCTTTACCAAGCGCGGAGAGTGGAGTTGCTGAGGCAAAAAATGGGAACAAAGCATTGATTAACCATCAAACGAACATTGATTCACATATTAAAGGTGATATACGCAAACCAACGGGCAACTGCTAAAAAAGCATATCAAACTATTAATCTATGTAAGTAACATGGATCACCATCTATCTCCCATTAGAGCTTGGCTTCGCCAGGGCAGGATGCCACGAACCGCTCCGGATTGCAGCTCTGTCCAACCCAACCACCCGCAGTTGCCGACCTCTCCAGGCTGGACGCTGTCCAAGGACAGCTGTGGGCAGCTGAATGATAGAAAGGGCACAAAATGCTGTGTTTAGAGTGCTTTGTGCTCCGGGATGTGTCACCAGGAAGGCTCTGCAAAACGGCGGGGGGGGGGGGGGGGTGGGGGCGGGGGTGGGGGGTGGTGGTGGTTAAGCATGGGTGAATGACGAATGATGGTTGGTGATGGGTTGATCTCTGTTGATGGTGGCTGGTGGTGTGAAATGTGTTGGCTAATGATGGGATAAGGATGGATCTAAATGATACTTAGTTGATGATGAGTGATGGTTGGTGATAGGTTCATGATGATTAATCATGGGCTGATGACTAACGATGATGGTCAATGATGACAATGATGACTAATTAATATCAAATAGTGCTTGATGATAGAGTATCTAGGGATTCATGATGGTTGAGGTTGGCTAATGATGCTTAATCACAAGTAAAAAGGAGATGGGTAGTGGATGGTAATGGGTTCTCAATGGTTAGTTGTGGTGAGTAATGGCTTCTCAATGACCCTTAATTCAGTGCGTTGAAGGGACGGAATTTAGACTGCAGCCACCAAAAATAGAACCATGCTCAGGGAGACGAGCCCTGTAATATTCGTGAATAGTGCTGGTGTGTCAGCAGGTGCCTGCAAATAGCTTGCGGTTTCAAGAACTCCCAAAGCAATGCAGGTGCCGCTTCAACGGATGATGTCAGTTCTATCACGCTTGAAAATCAAAAGCTTCAAGCACGAGAAAAACGTTTAACCAAAGGTACCGGTTTGTTATAACCCCAGTTAGTTGAGTTAACTCATGCACATTTATATTCATCAAAAACCTGAGTGAAACCATAAGTTGAGTTCGGTAAGTATAGCATCTCTATTGGAGGGAGTAAGATCAATGTCACCAGCGGCGGCCCACGACTGGTACAGGCTTTTAATCCATTGACAAGCACCTCACTAAGCATCATTCACCGTCACCAACCACTTGGATGTGCAGTTGGGGTTTGACTGGGATATCATGGTAGCAAGTCCAATAAGGAAGGTGAACCAACCCCTACAACTATGGCTTCACGTCACCAGTTATCAGCCGTGGGGATGCGCATCCAAGTAGTTCGGCACCTTGGGAAATCAGCCCCGAGAACCATTGCACCAACAGAGTGGTACCTCCAAACGTTATGAGTTTATAACCCACGATCCAGTTATGAGTTGGTTTATGACCCAACTAAGTATAATAGGTATAGTTATATCTACCATTTGCCTGGTAGTTATCCTACATTGAACCAACCTACGCTAACTAACTGGGGGCAGGTACCACTCTGAAATCTTCCTACCTCAGCCAAGCCCAACCTGAACCAAGCCAACCACCAGCCGTGTGGGGGCTGAGTTCCCCCTGTCGGCATGTCCTGAGGCCAGGCAATGGTGCCCTCGTTCTTCAAGATGATGTGAACCACCTGAGGGGAACAGGTGATGATTCATCGTGAGTTTCTGAAAAGGTTGGAGGTGATTCATGATGAGAAACGGTTTCTGAAGGTTATTAGTAATGGTTAATAGATTTAATAGATGAAACAAACCTTCAGTCTTCAGTAAACTATTGGGGGCCGGGGTGATTCATGATGAGAAACGGTTTATTGATTAAAACCACCAAAGTAGAAAGGTTGGTGTTGATAATCAGTGTTTCTATTCAGAAACAGTGATTCATGATGAGAAATGGTTTCTGAAGGTTTGTGTTTGAGAATTGATAAAACCACCAATAGTAGATGGTCGTTGCGATTGCTAAGGTTGATTCGAAATAATTCATGGTCATGGTGGTTAGCAATTGGTTAAAAATGGTGGATTATGCTGGTTGGTTGCCAAATACTGATCAAGGTTGGATATGGCCTGTGTTGTTTAAGATTGATACGTAATCACGGCTCATTGTGGTTCATCATGGTGTGTGATGGTTAGCAATGATGGTTGATGATCGGCAACGCTGATTAATGACTGTTGACAATGATGGCCAATCGTACTGGTCCATGTCGCTTTCTATTTATCGTCAATGATGGTGTTGATAATGGTAAACAATATTGTTAATGCTAATCACTAAGGATGTTCGTGGTTAAAAAGGATGTATCTGGCTTGCCAATGAAGTACTGACCAACATGGTGAATCAAAGGTTCCACTAAAATGAGATGAATTCGCCATATTCAAAAACCACGTGCTTGACTTTCTAATGATGCTAAGGGCGAACCTAAATCATGGTGAGTAAAACGGCCCATGTACTGGTGAATATCATGGCCAAACGATCCTCCCAGGACTGGGAACGCCATGACATCACCAATTCGACCAGGGCCGATCACCAGGGCGACCGACGCGGTTCCTTCACCACCAAGGAATGGTCTACCATGGTGAAACGAAACCATTCTTCCAACCACCAATCATTTTTTAGGATCTTTGGAAGCTACCAACAATGATTGCGTATCCTAAAGCTTGGAACACACTTTGAGAGTTTGGATTTGGAACATTGGCAGCTTAAGCTTGGAACACACTTGGAATACAAAGCTGCCAATGTATCCCTCGTCGGGTGGTTTTAATCTTGAGCGTAAAACATGGCGAACCACCAAGCCACTACTGCATCCGACCATTCTTGCAAAGGAAATTCTACCCACCAATCATTCTTGAACATCAAACCTGGTCAAGTCTAACACCCCACCCTCCAAACAAATTCGAAAAAACAAAAAAAAACAACCAATTCTCGTTAAACACGGCCCAACCCAAAAGCCAACAAAAAGATTGGATTCCGACCAACTATCATGATTCCAAGCAACTAACCACCACCAACCCATGGTTCCAACCAACCAACCACCCCATGGTTCACGACTTCACCCCCTCGGTCCAACCAGGAGACCCGTCCCACCCCAGGCTGACCCGCCCCTGCAGCCAAGGCACCCAAGCACCGGTACCCGAGATCTGTCCCAGGGACACGAAGCCGTCCTTGCCTTCCATGTCATCAGGGTAAGTCACCTGCGGGGAAGCACAGCACATGGAAAATGATGAGGGTTACCACTAGGTATGAGTCATTCAGAAATGATTTAAAAGTGATTTGATAGTGATTTGATATTGATTTAGAAAGTTATTTAAAAAGTGACTTAAAAAGTGATTCTATGGTGATTTAAAAATTGATTTCAGAGTGATTTAAAAGTCATTTTATGGTGATTTATAGTGATTTGATAGTGAAGTGATCATGATTTGATATTGAGTTCATAATGAGGTGATAATAATTCATAGAATAGTGATGTAGTAATGATCTAAAAGTGATGTACAGCGATAGTGATGGTGATTTCATAGTGAGTGTGTATCTTAATAACAGTGATTTAATTGTGCTTCAGCCAACCTTGATGGTTAGTAGACTAGTTATTCACATGATATGAATATGAAATAAACACCATGAATGAGTGTTACCCAGATTGCTTTTTATTCATTCATCGTTCATAAAGCATACCGTTATTTCTATTAAGAGATAGTTCATTCATTATTTGTGAATGAGTGATAATTGTTGACACCAAGAATGGACAAATGCAGGAGTATCAATAATACATATCAATAACAATGATTAGCAGTAGCTAGTGCTTGCTTATAGTTGACAATGGCCTCTCGTGGTTCAGAATGATTCACAAGAGTTTGGCTGTAAATAGTTCTTACTTACCATAATCAATGACTATCAACAAACAGTTATCACCAGCTATCATCAGCTATCAACAGTTAATGCGATTCACTGGGTCATCCACTACTGTTGATACCTGCAGTAACCATACCAGCTGTTAATATGATCAACAGTTATCACCAGCTATCACCAGCTATCACCAGTTATCACCAGTTTTCACCAGTTATCAACAAGTTAATATGATTCATTGGGTCACCACTTAGTAACCATAACAGCCCTTCAACTACTAACCAGCTGTGGTACAACCCCATGCTTGGATCGCCACAGGCAGCTTCTACGACACGGTGCCTCCATGTGCACAGGCAGCACATGCTCGTGCATCAGGTGTTCAGCTGCCATGACTGGTGCCACTGGGACTTGAGGACAAGTCACCTGAAGCAGAAGGGGAAGGAGCAGCTCGGGAAAGGGTAGGAAGGGTTGGTGGTTGAACCACCCCTCTGAAAAATATGCTTGTCAACCAACCATTTGTTAATCATTGAAACCACCATTCAGTAATGATACCCTGGGTATCAACTGAGTGTATTAGATCGAACTGATATCAACTGCTATGAGAGGTGTTTTTTATAGTTGTTGGAGCTGTGGTCGATGTCTATGATACTAAGGAGACCAGATGAATAAGACTTTGGAGATAACCGATAACACTTGGGGAAATTGCAGGTAGTCTCAGGAATATGTTCTTGGTTGTTGCAGGTGTGGTCAGTCGCTATGATTAGCCTGGTTGGTGATGGACATGAGCAATCAAGAATGGCGACATGACTCAAGTAATAGTGACATCATGGAAAATGACAATGACGGATGAAACATGAATCAAGTGGCATGATGCATACGAAGTGTATACTCTATATTGATGGTCGATCAACCGGTTGGACAGAATGTCCGGAGACCATTTAATCATCAACATCCATCATGTAATCATCATCATCCATCATGTAATCATCATCATCCATCATGTAATCATCATTGACCATCATGTAATCATCATTGACCATCATGTAATCATCATCATCATCAACCATCATGTAATCATCATCATCCATCATGTAATCATCATTGACCATCATGTAATCATCATCAACCATCATGTAATCATCATCATCCATCATGTAATCATCATCATCCATCATGTAATCATCATTGACCATCATGTAATCATCATTGACCATCATGTAATCATCATCATCATCAACCATCATGTAATCATCATCATCCATCATGTAACCATCATTGACCATCATGTAATCATCATCAACCATCATGTAATCATCATCATCCATCATGTAATCATCATTGACCATCATGTAATCATCATCATCCATCATGTAATCATCATCAACCATCATGTAATCATCATGGACTGACGATGAACCATCAGACAACGACTCAAACAGCACCGCATCGCCACCGGTGAGCGCGCTGCGCTCCACCCATCTGACCTCGCTGGGAACAGAGCTCACCATAGCGAAGCTGGACTCCACTTCCTCTGCCATCATCCAGTCCTGGGCCACGGCCGCCATACGGCGGGCTTGTTGTTAGTGGTGAGATGACACCAGGTCTAGGCTACTCAGGTTGTCTATGAATCGTAGGAAGTTGATGATGACACCAGTGAAGACACCAAGTCTAATAATTGAGTCTAATTAATATAATGATAATAAGACACCACTAAAGACACCAGTGATGACACCAAGTCTAACAATTAAGGATGATGACACGGATGGTTCATGATGTGAAATACTGATTCATGAGATGCTGATTGGAATGCGTGAGGCTTTGTGAATGGCTGGTTGATGATTGATGCACTGCTTGGGACCAAATGCATGTTCCCTGAAGCGTTAACTATCGATTCGGGGACCCGTGGCAAAAATTAATTGATGTTCAGTGCCAATCAGAAGCTTCAACACAAATCTGAAGACTGTTGGAGACAACCCACAACCAAAACAATATGACGAACAAAGGTTGTGAATGCATCTGCTGATCAGGAACCATCAACCACCATACTGTCCGGTGAGGTAGTCACCATTTACCACCACGAACCACCATCAATGCACAATCATCCACCAGCAAAATGGTGGTTCAATCCTGATCAAACAAATAGCTTAACCAATGCTAGCATTCCCAGTAGATGGTTGATGATTCGAAGAAATCCAAAAATTCTTGTCAACCAACCATCCCAAGTCTTTTGGACAAATAGGACATGTCAATCAAACTACCTAAGTAGAATAAATGCTTGCCTACTGAGCCACCACAATGACTCACTTGAACCATATCGAATAGCTATAAATTGGCAACAAAATGAATATAATAATGCTTGTGAACCCACTATATATAGTGAACCATGTTGAACCAGTTCCATCCCCAGCTTCCCTTCACGCGGAGCCTCACCACAGGACTGAGGTCGGCACCATAAATGGGAACTCAGAGACTTGGAACTGGCGCATGGCCGCTGGCATGGCATATGAGGCAGGCATGTCAATGTAGATATAAATACACCATACATGGACCTGAAGTATCTGGGTTGGTTTATGCTTACGTGGAGGTGGTTTGATAATGGATGATTATAAATTATTTGAAACCACTATTGTCATCAAGAGTCTTCGCCAAAATGACGATGAATTCATCCTCGTGGCTTTCACGGTGGACTCATTGTCACTGCACAACAGCACAAGAAAGGCAATGGTTTCAAGTCATATCACCTCACCAATCTTCCACCATATGGGGCCCTCCAGTTGCAAGTCGCGAGCCATAAACCCAGCTACCTCTGGATATATCACCTGCTCTGCCCACCAATGGTGCCCCTGCACCTTCTCGAGTTCTGGGCATTTCGATCAACCATCAAAACATGAAGGTTTCGATCATCCGCAAAAAAAAGGAACGCACGATCTCCCCGACATTTGGAAGACACCCTCTGGCAAACGAACCCGGTTGCGCTAAAAGTGAGATTGTAGGTAAAACCAATATTAAACGATGGATTTTCCACGCAACCAGGTTACTTTGCCAGAGTATAGCTCTGGATGACCTCACCCCCTGCCTTGGTGACTTTTAGATCCCTTGCTAAAAGTCTAACGGCTTTAGTGGCGAAAAATGGTAAATCAATCATATCCCACAAGGCCTAAAAAGCTAAGGTAGTAGCTATATAATCCACCATTATCCCCTATTACTAACCATTACTAACCACTACTGACCATAGAAAAACCCATGGTTTCCCTGTAGGTAGCTGTAACCCACCCAGCTGCAGTAACCCCAGCGATCCCATGGGCACCGGTGGGTTTTCCCGACGGCAGGGGTCACCCGGCACCCCGGGGGCAAGGCCTCGGCAATCAAGACCTGGCAGTGACGGTGGTTGGCCATGGTGCATGGCATGGGTTCCCTCACGGGGGTAGCTAAGTTGGTGAAGATCTCTAGAGTAAACTAGGGTAACTATATGTAATTGTAATTCACTGGGTGTTTCTCGATTTGGGGGAGCCCTGAAATCAATTGAAATCATCGATCATCTAAAATCTAAAACACATGCGATGGCTGGGGATGAAATGGGGCTCCCCTACGACTTGAGACACACCCTCGAACAGTGGTACCTCTCCGAAAATTCCTCTCAAAAACAAAACCTGCTCAACTTCCGCCCAAGAAAAAAACCTTCGAATTCACCATAGCTCCAGCCTACAAACCCACCAACCATAGCTCCAACCCACATCTCTGGTGCCCCCCTTGCGCCAGGTGCTCCCCCAATTGGGCCTCACCGAAGGTGGGTTCCGAGGCCGAAGTGACGGCCCACATGGCTTTGAAGTGGCCCTCCTTCTCGGGCAGCAGCACCGGCACCTGAGGGCTACATCGATGCCCCGCAAGGGGAGATCTGCATGGAAGTCATGGGAAGGCTCGGGTGGTGGATGTAAGGCTGGGCTGGTGAATAAAATGGTCAATGAAATCGAATGAATGGTGAGTAGTGGCGAATGAATGGCCGATGAATGTGTAGAAAGCTTGGTTGATGATTTATAGTGGCGAATTGATGGTTAATGAGTGGCAAATTGGCGGTTCATCACTGTCTTCAATCCAGGGTCCTATTTGATCAAACTCTATGGCAGTGCGGGTTGTCCCTTGGAGCCGTCTACAGCAGGGTAACCTGGATCTTCATCATCCACCAGCTGTGGCCAAACCAACAGCTCAACGTCTGTCCGAGTTCACTCCAACGGTGACATGATGAAAGCTTAGTTCATTGTTATAACTGTTCATTACGCACTAACTACTGCTTGCTAGCAGTTATATCATGCTAGTTAACTACACCTGTTCACTCTAGTTCATTGGTATTCAAGCATTATAACCATGAAATCAACCACTACAATGATTCTACGATTGACTGTTCACAGTCATTGACATTAGAAAATGGTTGGATAATAGCGATCATTCTCAACCACAGTGTTAACCACCATTGACCATTGTCAACTAGCAGCTTGTAGCCATTGCCAACAGGCTTGCCGTTGCTTCGATGTGGCCCTGGTTGCCGTGCAATTGCCACAGCTCGCATGTCTGCTGATCATCTTTCTTGCCCTCAATGAGTGCTGGCTGTTTATAAACCACACTCTTTGGTGACGACGAGATGCTGACCGTGGTTCACAATCGTTGAGAATGATCCGTTAGTAATGCTTAGTCAGCGGTGAATCATGCTTAACTATAGGTGATAAGAACGGTTCATCATGATTTCGTTGCTTCCGGTCAATAGTTCTGGTTGACAATGGTTCAGAAGACTTTCTGATTCGATTGAATTGATGGATTTGATGGTCAGTAGTGGTTTAGAAAATGCTTTGTTCAAAATTGTTCTAGTTACTCATCCTGAATAATGGGTAATAATGCCTGCTTCGTGTTATACACTTACTACTCTGCCAGTTAGCCTTCTCCCGGCTGATGTTGAAGTAGGATTGCTTCACTAAATCTCCATGTCAAAAGATCGTAGAATTTCCAACCATGAGTTAAGCCAACCACTCCCAGCAGCGAAGTATCTTGCCTCCACATCCACAGTCAAACCTCCAAGGGTGCGCAAGCGGGTTGGTAAAGAGCGAGGAAAACAACTTTCAGATTCATCACTATGAAGCAGTTGGCTCAATAGCTACTCTGATGCTTGATGATGGTTGAGAGTCATTGGTTGTTCAAGTCACGAAAAAACGGCTTCGAGCTGAATTGGTAGGCACAATGTACAGCAGAACATCATCTTCCCAAAGATGCAGCTAAATCTCAATTTCAGATGGAAACCCCGGATCTTGGTGGTAAAACAGAACATCCCTGCTTCCAAGGTAGATGAACCAACATGAACCAAGCAGCTGAACCCACCAACTTCGACATCTGACTACGCAAGGCTAGGAAACCCAACCAGCCGTGGTGCATGGGGGCCGATGGTGTGGCTGATCAGGGCCCTAAATCACCACCACCCCAGGTGATCACTGAATTTTTAGGCGCGTTGGTCATCGTGGCTGTCGCAGCCATGCTCAGAACTTGTTCAACACAAAATGATCAGTGACTCACAGAAAAAAACAACTTCACCGTTAACACCATTAACACCACATAAATGCTTTCAACACATTAACCATTAATACTCAGAAAGTTCCATTAGCTTCAAGCAATTCACGGAAAAATTAACCATCAATACCATCAGCAACCCTTGATCAATCAAGAGCTTAACCATGAAATATCCAAAACATCAATTAACCATGATATTTACGAAATTAGATATTATATCCCTGGTCCAAACCACAAAGACTGCAGGGTCCCAAGGCGCGGGGAACAACTAGCAGTGAATCCTTCCCTAGGACGGGTGGCGTCTACCGGGCCACGCCTGCCGGAACCTCTGCAGGCAATTCGATGTCGCAGGGCAAGTGATGGAAGCCCGGCGTGTTGTAGAAGAGTTGGCACTTTGCATCCCTGGGAGCGAAACGCCGAGGAGGCAACTGGAGAGGCGGGGAGTTGACTGGTGACTCATTGGATCGTTCTCGGTGACGTTTGGGTAGCCAGTGTTGAGATATGCTTAAATTATCATATGTAGTAATGAACCCACCATTTTTGGGGTCCCGTATTTTGAGAAAACACCAAATGGTAAACAATTAACCAATACACGTGTGATCCAACAATTTCACCGCCAGCTCTTGAACATCGGTTCCAATGCTTCACCACCAGGGCTCACTTCGAATGAAGTGGCTCAGCATGAAGGGCTTCAAGGCGATGCATAGCTAGTGCTTATGAATCAACTAGTGGATAGAACTAGTGGATAGCTGATGTTAACCATTACCACTGCTAAGCAATAGTTGATGCTTTACTATGTACTGGATTGGTTGACAACCACAGGTGATGCATTGGATGATAAGATATGCATTGGACTTTTGGTAATAGTCATTGATGACTATGCATTCATGCCGGTAATAGTCTGCAATGTGTCATAGTCACATCCATTCATGAAACCTGATGAATAACTATTACCAACATGACTTTTTATCAGTGATTCATCAGCACGTGTTGTTTTCGAACTTGTTCTTACATATCTCCCATTTTGTTAGTTATCATTCCTTACTATCAACCATTAACCAGCTATTGTTGGTGAACATGCCAGCCTCATCAGCACATGTTGTTTGACCACCTCAGCAAGGGCCCCGGGCCCCACGATGAAACTGGGTCCCCGGGCGCGGGCCAACTGACCTTGCTGATGTTGGCCAAGGTCCAGGTCACATGCTTCACCTCACCCTGAAGGCCCTCAACACCTGGGGGGGAGCTGCACCACCTTGGGGGTTCACGGGGGTGGTTATATGGTCGTGACTAATGGTGGTGAGTAGGTTAACTATAGCCATTGTGGGGTATATGATGGTTCTATGATGGTGAAACCTGGAAACTCATGGTGGTGGTGAATAATTGATGTTGATTCGTGATGGCTAAATGGTGGCAAATGATGGTGAATGACCGTATCAATGACAAGTTAATAAATGGTAAATGATGGTGCAGAAGCCTGTAAATGATGGTTAAGACGTAGATTGTTCGTAAAGATTGATGGATTTCCGGATGATTAATGATGGTTAATTGCTAATGGTTCAGAGATGATTTATGATGATTGATCCGAAACATAATTCACAGAATTGAACCCTACCCCAACTGTGGCGAGAAAAACACGTGTTGGTGCTTCATTGCTCGATGGCTCCCCAGTGGCAATCAGCGCTTGTAACGATGACCGAAGCCTGCTACACTCTGGTAAACTAATCCGGAAGTGCAAAAGATAAAAGGGTGGCTGATTTGACCAAGGCCCCTCGCGTGTTCCAAAATGTGACTTCAGCTGCAACCTTTCATGAAGCAGGAACCACCCATAAACCAGTATCATTGTCCAGGAAACTCGCCATGAATGTACCACTACTCAACCACCCAATAGCCATGCATGAACAATTTTTCTCACCACTTCGTTTAGAATCACCTGTTTGGGGGTTAGCAGGGCCACTGGGGCAGCCTTTCTGCTGCCAAGAAACAGGTTTCTGGTGCCTGCCACTGACGGGGTCGGTCAGGCTTTATGGTTACTTGGATGAAGGTGGATTCCAATGTCAAGGTTGATCATGGCTCATTTGCGCTGGATGTAGGTTGATAAAACTGATATTATAACGTTTGATCATGGCTAAAGGTTCAGGATGTCGTGGCGAACCTTTGTGAACCCAAGTGATGCTGAATGATGGTTGACATCGGGTCGATTTCAAGGCCGCTAGGTCAGCACCCAGTACGGTGACCCAGATGCTATGCGAGGATAGCGACAAGTTTCGGGATGGTTGTCAGGATACCATCAGGATAGACCATAGTTGATCTTTTCAAAGCAGGTTCAGGATGGTTGTCAAGCAAGATTGGTTGGTTGGTCAGGAAAAATTGGTTGGTTCAATGGCTAAGCATGGCTCTGACCCCATTGGTTAATGGTTCGTCAATGCCTACAATCGTGATTGCCAATGCATGGCTAAACAACCAATTTTGCTTTACATGTCCAATTTGTTGATCATGCTAAACCATCAACTATCATTGGTCGATTGGCCATCAACCATCCCCAAACATCAAATAACCATGAAAAATAATCGGAATGAGTCACAAACCATTAAACAACCATCAGCCATCCTCATACATCAAACAACACCAAAACAACCATGCATCAAAACCATCCTTACAAAACCATATATGAAAAAAGTCCTCATTGCTCAAAAAAAAACACAAAAACCCACCTTTTGTCAGACCTCGAACCCTTGAACCATTGAACCATGGCCCTCTGACCAAAGAAACTCCACCAAAATCCACCGCTCCGTTCCCTATGCCTTCAAGGTGACGCACACGGGATGCTCCACCTGGTAGGGCCCCTGGTGGGGTGTGCCCAAGGAGTGCTACTTCAGGTTGGTAGCTCGCTGGCTACAAGGGAGCCCCCCAAATCGTTGGCTAACTTATCCACATGCAACTACTAAATGCATGAAAAAGTTGGGTACACTATGTATCCATATGGAACTACTAGTTGCTACTATCCACAAGTAACTACTATAGTTACTACCACCACATGATCACATGTAGCTTTTTACGTAACCAAGCCAGAGTAACAACTGGCGATGGTAGATATGGCTATAGTTAAGAAATTTACACACCAAGTTATAACTGCAGGTTCCCTCCTTATACCAACTACGGTTGGAACCATTCATAGACCGCTATAGTTTGGAACTACCAACCTTTCTTTTGCTTGGAACTATCCATATTGCAACCTGATAACGACCAAGTCTGGCAAGTAAAGTAACTCCCAAGTCTGCCAAGTATGGGAAGTCGGTCTAAACTGGTAGGCTTTCCAAACTTGCTCAAAATGATTCACTCCAACCAGTTTTTATTTTTGCTTATGAAACACCTTTGTTTCTGTTCTTTGCTCTTGGTGCTTGCTGTGCATCGGTCGGTGAGTTGGTGGTAGCTTGGTTGCTCGTTGCTCGTGACGCTGGTTGCATCACTGTAGTTACTGGTTGATGTGGCAGTGGGTCAAAACCCTGTACCCCTGTTTCCCCCCTCATTAACCATTGTTTTCCCTGTAGTTTTGTTGGTTACTAACCCCCATTATTGGTTGGTTAATATTGACCCATAGCCATATTGGTTTCTCTTGGTTGGTGCTTAGTGCCCTTGTTGTTGGTGGCAGTTCTTTGGAGTTCTTTGGTTGTCTGGAAACTATCACCCCCCCCCCACCCACCCCCCCCCCAGCATCGGCAGCTGCCGTCGTCGCACCTTCTTCTCCACTTTGAACTGCAAGAGGTCCCCAAAAGGCTGCCCGCAGGGCGTCACCAGGGCGTAGGCCACTTCCACTCCATCCTGGAGCCAGGAGAAGATGATCAGCCGCTTGGGGGCCCTGGGGAGTTCGTAACGGATTGTTCATTTGGGGGTTGCCCGCCATATCTAAGCCTATTTACCACGGTTAGATCCCAGTTATTCGCCCAAAGTGTGGTTAGTAACCATGAGATTGGAGCTGATTTATCAAGGATTTATATAATACCCTTTGGTGGATTTTCCGTTGCCAGGTTAGTTTACCTGAGGGTATCCGTCATAGTATGATCAATGAACAGCAATTTTCTTTCTCAAAGAATGAACCACCAAATAACCTCTCAACCAACAACCTATGAATTACAACTCCCACAACCTCTCAACCAAACAACTCACCCCCCAAAACCAACCCACCCACCACCATTCACCATCTTTTTCTATAGCTTTCTTCACAGGTTCAACCACCACCATCTCCGGTCACCCACCACGCCCCACGCCACGCCTTCCCCCCACGGCATCCCCGGCGCCGTCCCGGCGCCGTCCTTGTCAGACACCAGTTCCAACTCCATCTCCACGGTGAGTCCGGGAGCCGCAGGTGGCACTTCCATGATGGGCGTGGCCACCACGGGACCAGAGACGAGGCCTGGGATGGCGCCACATGGGGCGGATCATGAGGGGTCCACGGTGAGGTCGGATCTGTGATGGGGAAAATGTTGGTAAATTATCTTTTGTTGGCGATTTTGTTGGTGGGTTGATAGCTAATAGTTGGTGATCAATGATAGTTAGGGTCTAATGATTGTTGGTGCTTTCTGGGTGTTGAATGGTTGGTGATCATATAATGATGGATACCCTCTGCTAGTTCCTAACTTAGCAATTTGAAATTGCCATGATATTGAAGGGCAACCCGCTCGGAAACCAGCTATTTCTATGTTGGATTTTCCCATGTGAGTTTGCCAGAAGGTAATCGTTGGTGAATGGTTGGTGGAATTTGATGATCAATTTAGCATGATGGTTAGAGATGCGAAATTGATACAGTTCTGGTGTTGGATCATGGCGTGTTATTTGTTTAATGAATTCGATGGATAGACGACCAACAATTATACAGGTGCTTCTCGAAATTTCATTTTGGCAGGCTGTTTGTGAAATCATTTTTCTTGGATCAGCCATCATTTGGACAAAATAATGGCTAATAGATTCATAGAGGTTAATGATAACATTCGATAATCTGGTTCATCATGGTCAATGCTGATTAAAAACATGATAATGGCCAGTAACATCTAGTGTTAGATTTTTGTCCACATTGCCACCACCAAAAAAAATGCATGGCAAAAAGCGGCCACCGTGGCACCTCAGCAGGCAAGAGTCACATTACCTGACTTGTCAGTGGAACATCACCAGCAAGCGTCGCCATACATCAACATCACCACCGCATGACTAAGCTTCTCCAACCAACAAGCAATGAACCAATAAAGCAACCGTCGCTCACCAAGTATCACGAACCTTCACCAACCAACCCACGAGATGTAGTGCATCCAGGTTGCGTAGGGTGGTGCCCACTGGCCATGTAACACTTCCATCGTTGGCCAACACCCAGCGGACGGAACCTGGCTACGGACGTACGCACTGTTCTTGGCTTGAAAATGGTGGTGAAATAGTGATGAACCCTAGTGGCTGTAGTCTATGGTGATTTTTCGATGGTGACTATGGTGATTCATCGATTTGTGCATGACTATAGTGACTTATAGCGATTCATTGATGGTTACTTTACGCTTGTTGGCTAGATGATGGTGAAAAGTGATGGCTACTGGACGCCATTTCCAACCATGGACAAATCACTGGTGCTTGGCTGGTTCTTAACAATGTTGATTCATTCATCTACCATCTGGTTTCACCACTCCCTGTAGCTCTTTAGCTCCGCCTTTAAAGGGATTGAACGGGATACCCCTGGCGACCCTCATCGCTCCCTGAGAATCAGCAGCTAGTTACCCAGCTATCGGCGAAACCTCCCCAGGAAGCCCTAGGACTGCAGACGAGACTTGCACTGAGACGAGGCTTGCGCCATGTGGCTGTGGGTCGAAACCCCGTACCCCTGGTTCCCCTATCAGTAACCATTGCTTTCCCCATAAAATGGTGGGTTATCATCCCCCATTATTGGTTGGTTGATATTGACCCATAGCCATGTGATTGTTCGATGGCGTTTGAGTCAGCACGGTGCAAAGGCTAAGGGTATAATCTTGATCAACTGGTCGTGCCATATGGGCTTTTCTCAAAACAAAGGATATTGGATGGTATTGGTGTACACCTATTTTTGAAAAACGATAAAGATGAATGCAACAGCCTCTCTCAAGCGATTACCGCAACCAGTTGATCGTCATCCAGGGGATAATCACAGCGTTGTGTCAACCAAAGCCCAACCACCAACCAACCCGACCAGCACCCCCACCACCACGGTGGTCATCCCTTCCCACCTGAGGTAACTGACTCAGTCAAGTCGTTGCCACCAATCTGCTTGGAACTCAGCATGGCGAGCGACGGCTTTGTGCGGCGCGGCGCGGCGTTTCTCGCGTTACGAGTTGCGAAAGGCGCTGAGCCAAAGGGGCGGCATTGGATGGGAGGTGGTGGGGGATCATGATGAGTGACTGTAGTGGTCAAGAGTTGCTTGGCTGCATACTTGGATGATTGTTGCTCATCATGGTTAATATATAGTGAATATCTTGATTGATCAGGCTTAAGAATGGTTTGTAGTGGTTTACGGTGGCTAACAATGAGATACCTGAAGCAACTATTGTGGTCAACGTCTTGGTTGAGGATGCTTGATATCATGGCTGATCATGATTAACAGTGGCTGATAGTGGCTAAAACTGACTAATATCATGGCTGTATGGTCAAAAGTGCCCAATGTCTTGATTGATGAGTGCCAGTATCATGCATGTTCAATACAGTGGGTGATGATAGTTGCCAATGATGAATAATGTTTGACAAATCATGCTTAATCATTCATGATGCTAAAGGATATGCAAATCTTCGATTTTCCAATTCTAAGTTTGCCGGAAAATACACATGTTTCTACTCCGCAAGTCCCCACATCTCCACAACATTTTTGGAACATGCAATTTGGATATGTACTACTTAATTCAAAGAACAATTGAAAACGGTACTGGTTCATATCATAAATCATTGAGACCAAAAAAAAAAAATCCTGGCAACGGCCTTGCGGATCTGAGCAATTATCTTGATCTTCTTGTCTGGATGGTTGCCAAGTATGGCCAATAATCTCTACAAAATCAAGTTAAATCATGAATCATGATGATTCACTTCTTTACCAATAAATCAGACATCATGATTCTGAAATTGGTCAGTTTCTGAATAATCACTTATGATTGCCATAAATCATAAAATGGTGGTCAATTTCTTTAATCACTTATTTCACCACCATGGCAACCGTGCTAAACGGCGAGCAAGCACTAATGCTCAAAATTGACTAATAGTGGCAACTATTGAGCAAAATGACCATGTGACTATTGAAAAAATGACCATGTGAGTAACCATGATTGGCTTGTGATTACCTATACTAATATATGGCTACTGATTAATTTTCTAGTGATGGACTATGTGTTTGACCCAGTCATTAAGTTAGTATAAACCACTTCTTTAACATTCTTTAACCATATGTGGCTCTCTAAGAGGCAGAACTGGCCAACAAGCTTCGGAACGAGCCAGTCATGCATAACCACCATGATTGCCAACAAACACACTGTTTTCCTGCGCCTCAGTTGTGCACCAATCGAGAGCACCTGTCACCAGCAGACTGAGGGTGTCAATGTTGGTGTTTCACTTGTGGTTTAAACGATGCTTCGTGATCTGTCACAATGTAGTAGATCAATGGCTGATTATGTTTCATAGTCTGGCTAAAGGTGACCCCATGGTCAATGGCAGCCGTTTACCTAGTCCAGCTATGCCCAGCTAAAGTTTGAGCTCCTTCTGTTTACAATGACGTTGAAGGTATTGATCCATGTCCAAAATGTTTGGTGAGTGTTGATGATTGCGTAGAACCCGCCATGAAGCAGTCATACCCTCTGGTAAGCTCAGCTGGATGCTTAACATCACTTTCGTACAGGTATGTCATCTATCAATAGTAGACTGTGATCGCTTGCTTGATGAGCTCTTAGTTGATCGTTACTACACCACCGTTTGGTTGGAGCACTCCTGGTAGCTCCTGGCCTCGCTCCCCATTAAAAGGGTATGGGATACTTCGGACGGCTCCGCTCATCGCTCCCAACAGCCTCCTACAATTAGCATTCAAACAAAGTACACTACTTGACCATTGTTGACCAATATCCACCATCAGGCCACCATCAGGAGCCTTTATTGCTACTTCGCATCGGTCATATTATGTGATTGACCCACTTCCAATATGGCAGTTAGGTTCAAGGGCCCTGTACCCCTTGCCGCTTACATCCCATATATCACGAGTTCAACTCTGCACGGCACCTCCTTGAGAAGCTTCTCACCTTCTTCAGCGTTGGAGCCGTGAATGGCATCCATGGCAGCCTCTCAGCGCGCTGGTGAGGATCATGGTGATGAAAGTAGAGATGATGGTGAAGATACTACAAATGGCCGTTGTAATGAGGATGGTGATGATGATGATGATGATGATGATGGTGATGATGATGATGGTGATGATGAATGATGATGATGATGATGATGATGATGATGATGATGATGATGATGATGATGATGGTGATGATGATGATGATGATGATGATGATGATGATGATGATGATGATGATGATGAATGATGATGATGATGATGATGATGATGATGATGATGATGATGATGACGATGATGATGATAAATGATGATGATGAATGATGATGATAATGATGACGATGATGATAATGATGACGATGACGATGATGATGATGATGATGATGATGATGATGATGATGATGATGATGATGATGATGATGATGAATGATGATGACGATGATGATGATAAATGATGATGATGAATGATGATGATAATGATGACGATGATGATAATGATGACGATGATGATGATGATGAATGATGAATAATGAATGGTGATGATGATGATGATGATGATGATCATGATCATCATCATGATCATGATGATGATGATGATGATGACGACGACGACGACGATGACGACGACGGCGATGATGATGACGATGATCACAAAATCTTGATACAGCCAACTCGTTTGAATATTATCCTGGCTTATCGTAGAGGATAGTAACCACCCCCACCAGCACGGCCAACGAACCACAAACCCCAGTGGTTGATGATGGTTTACTACCAACATTGTGGCTAATGCGGCGAATAATTAGCTAGGAACACCGTTGGTAGTAGGCTGGTTGTTAACAAACACAGAAGACCAGTGGCTGTGACCAACCCAAAACCAGCAAGAGCAGCCAGCAACGAGAAGAACCACAACAACCAACCAACCAAACCAACCAACCCATCAACAGAAACGCCAACCACAACAGCCAACCACCAAGCAAGCAACCAATCAACCAACCACACCAAACCACACTAAACCAATTGACAAAACCCAGGCGCATCCACTTGTAAGCGCCTTCAGCATAGATGAAGTCGTCTGCCTAGGGATGCTGCTGCACCCGGTGGCTGTGACTTCACGTCAAGGACTGGGAGTGCCAATGGTAGTGGTTGATGATGTTGGTAAATGAGAGGCTGCTGGTTGATAGATCATGTGTGATAGTGTGATGCTATTTGATTCAGTGATAGGAAAAATGGCTGGCTGATTACTACAATGTGGTACCGCCCAAAGCTTATAAGTCGGTGAAGATTTACTATTTGACTATGTACCTACCATAACTATAGTATTTCTCTAGTTATAAACCGAGGTAGCTATGTAGGGGTACCACTCTGTATGGTTGATAATGCCATGATTATAATTAGGCTAGTATGGCTGATAGATAATGTGATGTTACTTGATCAAGTGATATGTTGACAGCTAATTTGCAGGTCAACGGTCATGGTCAATAATGATTAACCAAATGGTTGATAATAACGGCTGATTGGTGGTGGATGACCAAGCATGATAGTGATTGATGTTGTGGGTGGATTCTGACAGTTGGCAACGATCACCGACAAATTATCACTATTATTGTCACAGTCTCCAATTGATTGTTCCCGAATAGTTGACTCCAACCGTTGGCTTACCAAGATGCTTGTGATTGAGTTGA
Source organism: Symbiodinium kawagutii (assembly GCA_009767595.1). NCBI lineage: Eukaryota > Dinophyceae > Suessiales > Symbiodiniaceae > Symbiodinium > Symbiodinium kawagutii. The sequence continues at coordinate 328,799 of VSDK01027144.1, read as the reverse complement.
CATCGCTTGAACAAATAGCGTGATGCTTCATGGACCATGGTCAACTCTGAGGGTAGATCATACTTGATCATATGGTGGTTTCTGAAAATGGGGAACCCCAAAAAATAGTTGATTGAGTCCTATAGATTATAATTGGTTAATGATGGATGATTTGGGGGTACCCAAATGTTGTGAGGAAAAAAAACACAGGTGCTGACAACCAACCATCCACAACTGGTGACAAAACGTGAGCCTCACCTGGCGAAGCAATTTCTGGGTTACAACTCATCAAAGGATCCCCATCTTCTAAGACGGCAACCACATGAACTGTTCTTTTCCGCCATCAATGGACTGGTTCTCCCGGGCGGTTCGTGGCTAGATTTTTTCCGGTCTATGACTAAATCCACTATGAACAATTATATCCACTGTTGAGCATGAATACCCCCTGCTTTTTTCAATCTAGCGCCGGAAGATCAATCATGTTTGAATCATGTATCTATCAAGTAATCTTTCAGAGTCTATAATCAACAACTCGATTCCCACACTAGAATGTTAAACCATGCCCACCAAGCAATAGGAAGCATTCTCAACCATCATGGCTGACCCAGAAACCATGATGAACCATTCTCAACCCTCCAGTTCCTGATCTCGCTGGCGACATCCGGGGGCCCCTGCACAGCTTCACCCAAGCTCTGGGTATGCCTGGATGTGGCTGTGACAACTACATGGGGTACCAGTTTGGGACCCAAACCTCGAAGGATGGCGTGGGAGTTCATGATAAAAACCTCCAAAATCCCAGTGCATCTGACAGGATCCTACTACCCTCAGGGATGGGACTACCCTCTGGTTACAATGGCAGGTCCATGAGTTGTAGATCATGTAGCCATTGGAAATGCTTTTTTTGTTTCCATTGCTATACCTATAGGTACATGATCTACATAATATAACTATTGGAAATGCTATACCTATATGGTATACCTAGTGTAGATCATGTACCTATTGATATACCTAATGCAAAGTCAGGATTAATAAAACCCCCCTAGTTAATCATACCCCTCCTCAGCCCTGGACCCTGGTCCTTACTAAACTTCATTAGCTGCTGATTTCACCCCCAGATAGGATAAGTACAGCCAAAATTCCCCCCTAGTTAATCAAACCCCTCTGGATCCATATTTTTTTTAGTATTTTTCATTAGTTTTAGATTAGTTTTAATTGAAAACCCTTATCAATCCAATTGCTTCTCATGGCTAGTGGGCTTAGATTTTCCCAAAAGTCTATGTGTTTTTCTTTATTACCCGCCTTTTAAAATCCATCAAAAAAACAACTTTTTAGGAGCTCACAAAGGGTACCCCCCACAAGCCTGGAACCCCCCTTTTTGAAATCAATTTAAAAACAATTGAAATCAATTTAAAAACAATTGAAATCAATTTAAAAACAATTGAAATCAATTTAAAAACAATTGAGGGCGTTTATTCAGGGCCTACTTTTTTCCTTCTATGGTCTGACCTTGTTGACCTTGTTGACCTATAGGGGGGAGGGGCGGGGGGTTTTATTAATCCGGTGTTTGCATTATGCTTGATTTCCGGAAGGTATACCAACAAACGCAGCACTGTCAGCACTGCCGCTCCGAAAGCTCTGAGCACCCCGACTCCGAGAGCTCCGCACTGAGCGGCTTGCTCGGAACGCAGGTGTGCCTGGCATGTGAGTGAGAAATCCGATGAATCCGTTGTGAATGGTAGCGGTTTGCGAAGAATCTCTTGTCCATGAGTAGCCAATCAGAATATGTCGTCAAAATGTTGGTTCAGCTGATTTTTCGATGCAGCTGATACTGCCCGTACTTCCCACAGAGTGCGTATGACCGTCTGGATCTAGCGATCCCGAGGAAAAAACAGCATCTTTGAAAGCAAAACACGTGCTATCCATGGTCAAACTTGATTCCTGAGCTTACCGAAGTGCAGGCTGTATCCCTCTTCCAAATCCCGCCACTCAACACGTCAGCACACCTTACTCAGCCGGCTGGTGACTACTGCACTTGAATTATGCCAAATAACCATGATCACGTTTGCAGGAAAAATCACCAGGTACTGAACTATAAGGATGGAGAAGATTATCATCACTGATCGTGACCACCATCATCAACTTTCATTAACCACTATTAGATATCTTTAAACCAAATCATTTTTGACCATCAATCACCCATGTACCATGATTGACGATTATCAATCACCATTACTATTACCCATGATTCACCACCTCATCAACCATGAACCAACTCCATACAGATCTGTCCATGCTGTCTCCCCGCGCCTGAGGATGGCCTGACGAACCGTCAGACTTGCCGAAGGCGGGCAGTAACTGTTGAGGATCTCCTGGTGTCGTGTCTGCAGCTGCTGCGTGTGAAGCTTCACCAGGCTTCAGTGAGGTCCCATGTCATGATCCGGGCGGGGATTGTCATGGAATATTTTGTTGATTGATATGATGACCCTTCGTTGCCGATCCAATCAAGGGTGGGCCCCCGGACCACTTGTAAGTATAAGTTTATAACGAGCTGAACTAGGGTGAACCATCAAATGCAGGGCCTATAGCGGGTTATAACCCATCTTACAACTGGTTGGGGCCCACCTTGTATCATGGGTTGTCCACCAGCAGCCAATGCTATTGGCATATCTGCCAAACTTCAGGTGATACCTCTGCAACAAAAGCTGCGCATGACAGCTGGAACACCGGCGTTTTGGACCCTGCATGAACATTGGAATCAGCTTCCATTCGACATGCGGGCAATCTGCAAACTACACATTCATGACTTTGTTTGGTAAAGATATGTACACAACAGTTGCAGCTCATTCTTGGAATGAGCCACTGCTCCAAATAAATCGACTCAACAGTTTCACCTCTTCCTGGACGGACTGACAGAGCCAGTGGAGCCGCCATTGATCAGCAACTCACGCTCGGCGCGTTCGAACGCTTCCAGGCTGCTACTGAGACACGCCATCTGCTGCTTCAGGGAACTGATCATGTTGCGAACATGTAAAAGCTCAGCCCGCTGTGAAGGACTCAGATGCTGCTCCGTCATCACCTCCCACCTCGGTGAAGGTGTGGGAAACATGAGGGATCCAGCGAAGAGGTCAAATGAAGCTATCATGTGTCTATGGGTAGATCTAATTAGAACAGTTATATATCAATCAAGTTATAACACCAAAAATCACAAAGTGATACCGTGATACCCCAAAGTTAGTTTACTTAGCTCAGTTCTCTTGGGAAAAATGTGTGCCAACTCGCTTGTGAGTTGGTATCCATCACTAACTGCAGCTGCTTTTGATGTTGGAAAACCAATCCTTCAAAAGAACTTTTCGCCTGGTACCAGTGTCTGCAGCTTGGCTCCCCAGTCTGACACTCCGCAGTTCACTACCCAGCAGTGGTGAAAACCCAAGCAGTAATGTTCCACAGGTGATCCCTCGGGGATCCCCGGGGTGTGCACGTATGGTGCACCCTCTGGAAGTCTTTACTCATCTCTTCACAAAAGTGCACACATGAAATCCGAATCCGTTTCTCTCAGATCTGAATTCCCCCTATGCTTGATAGGAAAATCACTATAGCTTACGGCGGTAAAACAATCATTCATTGAAATCTTGCACACATTGAACCCATCCTAGACCCACCATAAGCCAACATAAGCCAACACAAACCCAACACATCTTGCCACCCAAGGCGCTGCCGTTCCGCCATCTGCGCGAAGCCACCGCTTTCGGCGGCCGCCGTGGGCACCCAGCGGCGGTCGTCGAAGGCAGTGGAGGCGTCGTGGAGACGGTTGCGCTGCACGTGTTCGTCGATCTGCTTCGACAGCATCGCTTGGAGACTTTCGGACTTCGAGGACGCCTGGGGAAGATCGACTTCTTGCAGTGGGTCAGTTCACCCAAATGGTGGTTTCTCAAAATAGGGGGCCCCAAAAATAGCTGGTTTATGACTATAAATGGTTAATAATGGATCATTTGGGGGTACCCCTATTTTGAGAAACCACCATTATAGGGAATTGTAGAGGGATTATAATGATTACTAAGGGATAGTAACCAATGACAAGAATTAAGGAACTACTAAATATGGCAGTGGGTCAGTTCACCCTGCCAGTCCCCCTGGTTCCCCCATCATCAACCAGGCTGCTTTCCCTATGACATTGTTGGTGAACTTATCCCCCATGAAACTTGGTTGATGAACTGCTTGACCCATAACTCTATCTTGCCCATCTTCACCCTTGATAACCATTGTTTCCCTATTGTGGTTGGTTACTATCCCTGGAAAATTGGTTGATCAATATTGACCCATAGCCATCTGGGAAGCAGAAGGAGCTGCGGAGCGAAGCCGCATCGGTGACTGGTGAGATGAAGCCAGGGTTAGTTCAAGGGTAAGTTCACTTAAAGAAAAGTGATGTAGGTGAACACCAGGGGTATCATCATTTGTAGCCTTCACTACTTAACCATCATCATCATTAAGCATCATTGTGGCTAACCCATTGGCTGACGTATTAGCCCCTAGTGATTAGTACCATTAGGTCATCATCATGATTAACCATCATTAGTAGCCATCATTAACCATTACTTAGCAAATTATCACTGTTGTAAAATACTGTTAACCATGATCATCAGCCATTCACCATTGTGAACCATCATGAATCATCACTATCACCAGTGATCATCATTAATCATCACTATCATTAACCATCCTAATAATCATCATTAATCAGTCGCGCAATCATCACCACTATCAATAATCATCATTAATCAGTAAGCATGATAATCATACTATCAACTAATCATGGTTAACTATCACTGACCATGACTAACCATCATTAATCATCGCTATCACTAAGCATCACGTGCCGTACCCATGGTGCCTAAGCCACTTTCCACCTTGCCATGGGCCGCGTCTCGCGCCTTCCTGGCCACTTCGGGTTCTGAGATCAGCGGCGATGGCGCAGGTGCAGCTGCGGGGCTGAGCTGTGGGGGGCTGCACCTTCGCTGGCCCAAGCGTGGGAGCCGAAGGTAGGGAAGGAACCGATGATGGTGAAGGATGGGTAACCAGGGTTGATGATAGCTTGTAATAGCTAGTAGGGAAGGAACCAATGATGGTTGATAATAGCTAGTGATGGTTTATGATCAAGGTTGAGATAATGATGGTTGATAGCTAGTGATTACTGGTTGATGAATGGTTGTTTAGATGGCTGATAGCTAGTGATGAGTAAACCTATTAACCATGGTTGATGATAGCTAGTGATGGTTGATGATCAAGGTTGAGATAATGATGGTTGATAGCTAGTGATTACTGGTTGATGAATGGTTGTTTAGATGGCTGATAGCTAGTGATGAGTAAACCTATTAACCATGGTTGATGATAGCTAGTGATGGTTGATGATCAAGGTTGAGATAATGATGGTTGATAGCTAGTGATTATTGGTTGATGAATGGTTGTTTAGATGGCTGATAGCTAGTGATGAGTAAACCTATTAACCATGGTTGATGATAGCTAGTGATGGTTGATGATCAAGGTTGATAATGATGGTTGAAAGATGGCTGATGATGATGCTTAGTGATGGTCAATCATGCTGGTTGAGGATGACAAATGATGATTAGTAGTGGTTGTTTAGATGCTTTGAATGGCTAATCAGGCAACAATGGCTCATCATCTTGTCTAGTGATGGCTTTACAGCAATAGTTCAATTGTGATGTTTGACCATTGATTGAAATGATGGTTCAGGATGGTTGATATTGGTTGATTGGCAGCTGATATGGATTCATGCTGGCTAAATCTCGTGGTCAAGAATGGTTCTCAGTGGTCAATCAATCATGTCTTACAGTGGTTGAACCACTAGAAGTAGCAAGACAAATGGGTATAATATGCTATGGCTGCGGGTCAGAACTGTTAAAAGAAGGATTGGTTCACATCCCGACATTCAGAGGATTTTTGTCAATTTTCGGATCTAAATAGCCGGGGTACAGCGGTCCCTGACCCATTCCCATAAGGACCATTGCCCAGGATTGCTCAGGATCAATTCATCACCATGAGCCAATCATTCATCACCATCAATCATCATTGAACATAACCATCAAAAACCATGTTCCAGTAGCAGTAGTTGTATTAGTAACCATCAACTGGCTGTCAACCATCAAAAAGCGTGAAGCAGTACTCACCATCAAATGAACTAACCATCAATCATCAATTATCAGCAGCCATTAATGAACGTTAACCATTCATCACCATCCAAATAGGTTCTCCAAGCCATCAAGCACTCACCCAGAACCACTGATGATTGCTCAGTGATCAATCAGCCATCAACCACTGAACCACTGATGATTGCTCACTGAGCGGCTCAACCACTCAACCACTCAACCATAACCATTGATGATGTGGCCCATTGCCATATAGTTGGTATATCCACCACTATTGTTGGTTACTATCCCCTACTACTAAGCATCATTAACCAGCTAATCAACCAATAACCAGCTCACCATATGGTTCAACCACTCACTGATGCTAAACATCAACCACTCACCATCACCCACTCCCCGTAGGTTCTCAAGCAGAGCGACTCGACATGGTCGTAGGCCGCAGGTGTTGTCACCAGCTCTCTGCCGTTCACGGAGATGAGCTTCGGAGAAGCGCGACTGCCGTCACCTCGGTGGTGAAAGTGATGGGTTGAAGGGAAATTCATGAGGGTTAACTAGGCTGATTAGGCAATCCTTGGGAAACTTGTGGTGACTCCATTTTTTTTGTCATAAAAGGGAAGTTCATGGGTTTTTCAGGGGATTTATCAGGTTTAGATAGGAATTTCAAGGGAAGTTGAGGAGGTTTGGGTAGGGAAATCCAATGGTTTGAAGAGGATTTTATCAGGTCTATACGATGAATGCCATTGGTTTGAAGGGAAGTTCATGAGGTTTAGGGAACTACCCAATTTGAAACTCTTACTTAAACATGGGGGATTAGATAGGGGGTTAGATAATAAGGAATTCTACTGTTTCTGGTTGTGGTGTAGAATGAAATCAATAAGATTTCAGGGGATTTATCAGGTTTATACAAGGAATCACGTTGTTCAGATTGAAGGAACCTGGCCGCGTAGAAAATCCACGATTGATCATGGTTGTACCTAGAAAATTTGTGATGTTCAGCTTCCAGGTTAGTTTGCCGTGGTTGTGACCCAGTCGTATCTTGAGATTCTACCGATCTATTCATAACTACGTCCGCTCACCATCAGTTGAGATCACCTTAACTGGTTGGTGGTTTTAACCCCTATGAAACATATGCTGATATCATATGCTTCTCAACCAACCAGGAATTTGGTTTCGCCTTAGGTAAAATAAACAATCTCAATCACAGCACCAACCAGTCAACATAAGTTTGAACACCGTACATCATTTTTGTGGGGAAGCGCCTTCGTGCCGAGCAGGTCTTTATATTCGGGCATGATCCAGCGGATATCTTGCCATATATCGTGGCTGCGATGGTGAATCATGCTATCACCAGCATGGTGTCAGAACCCACATTATCAGCATTCTTAACCAGTATCAACCATATCAAATTATCATGATTTTTTTGGATGGTTGGTAGTTGGCTGCTTGACCCATAGACAACTGAACCCTCCATGGCAGGCGCCCACCTTCAGCACCAGTCACCGTCCTCCACGCAGGACCTTCGAATGGCCAAAGTTCTACGCACCACGGGGTGCATGTTCTCCAGGGCCCGTGCTCCACGAAACTTCTCCTGGTGGAGTCACTGTCATGAATCGTCATCATCAACGAGCATGAGTGATCAACACACATTGTGAACCAGTATATAACCAGCTGCGGATTGGTTCAATCATCATCAACCATTGTAACCATCATTAATCGTCATCAACCATCATGATTGATCAGCAAACAGTACGGAAAAGACATGAACGATCATAAATCATCATCAAACATCATGAATCATCATCAAACATCATGAATCATCATGAAACATAGTTGATGAATTCTCAGATTTTTTCCTAAACGATCAACATCCATCAACCCTCCCCCAACATCAATAACCACCTTCAGCCGTCCATGCGGCGGAACCGCTTTCCTCGAAGGCTTTGGCGAACTGCTCATAACGATGGAAGGGGTCCACCTTCAGCTGCCACTGCGGCTTTTCCGCGTCCTGCACACAAAAAATTGGATTGATGAGAAAATCTACGTTGGAAATCCGGTTGGTTTGACCACCAAGGATTGGAGTTTCCGATGTGGGTGTTTCTCCAAATAAGGTACCCCCAAATCATCCTCTATAGCAATAAACCAATGATTTTTGGGCTCCCCTATTTTGAAAAACCACCATGTAGATTTTCCCGTCATGGACGGAGTGACAACCTCCCGGTGGCAATTCAGTGTGCCGAACAGTGAGACATGTAGAGTAGAGTAGAAAATCAACTGGCTATAAATGACTCACATTGGATGATATGGGGGTAACTCTATTTTGAGAAACATCAAATTACCTGTGGTATCGACTCTATTGCCAGGAAGTCTGGAATCCGTTGTTAAACATTGATTGGTTGCGTAGCAAGTTGCACAATGTTAAACTTTCCCACGCTGCAACATAACAGTTCTACCATTCACCCGCAGGAACCAAGCAGCAGTAGATGGGCAGCCTGAACCCACCGAGTCCTTCATCTGCTTATTCAGCTGCATCATGACAACTCCCTGATCTGCATACTCACCTGTAGGCGAAGCGGATCTGTGGGTTGTCTGTGGATGGCGATAGCTGCAATCATGGGGGGTTCCAGATAAGAGTACATCTGTTTTTGGGGGGATGATTGGCCACCCCTGTTTCAATACCCAAATGGTGCTTTCTCAAAATAGGGGACCCCCCAAATGGATGGTTGTATTTCTACTATAAATCGTTTCTACTGTACTGCATGATTTGGCAGGTCCCCTATTTGGAGAAGCACCTACTCCAGGTCGCTTCTTCCTTAGCTTCCCCTTTAAAGGGAGCGCACTGGATACCCACAGCTCTCCCTTAGCCGTTTCCACGCCTTGCAAACCTTCGCGAGTCATCCTGCCGTCGTGACTGCAGTCGTAAAGCTTGGGAATCACCTGCTGCAGCTTCTGCACGTGTTCGTTCCAAGAGGTGAGTTCCAGCGCATCGACATCACCTGCGGCCGACGCTGCGGGGCGTTTATGATGGGTGCTTGGTGGTGTTTCTGATGGTTGGGTGCTTGGGTGGTGCACGGAAATTTGAAGCAAAGAGTGGGTTTGATTCACCAACAAGTCACAGTCTGAGTGGTTTTTCCATGTCAAGTACCAACAAATCACTAGAATGAAACATAGTTGATCCGGTTTCCACCAAAAAAGGTTCTTGTTTCATATAACTCCGATGAACCAGAGCAACTAGCCGTACCCACTGATATAGATGCCCATAGCGACTTCCCTAGTTTTGGTACGATTAATGACTGAACTCACCATGATTACTTTCAACAACCACTGTTGTGGGATCCAAGTGGTGGGTAGTTGCCCAAACCTGGGGGGTTACCTGAGAAGCTGACTCCCCAGATGTGAGGTCAGTTCACAACTAGCGAACTTTTCGAAGTTACCACCCGCACCAGCCATGGCCACCTGAAAAACTCATGTTGTATAGTGAACCATGGTTAATTCCCAGTCACTAACCATTTACTTGCTACCCTGTAACAAAAACCATGGCCATGACACCTGAGAAGCTCATGTTATATCATAGTCATATCCACCGTTTGTTTGGGAGTTACCCAAGTTATATCATACCAACTGGGGATGATCATGGTCATCTCACCTGCAAGCTCATGTTGTATAGTTCTATCATAGTCATATCTACCATTTATATGGTCACCCAAGTTATATCATAGTTTAGCTATATCTAACCCCTGATCATCCAAGCCGTCGCCACCTGAGAAGCTCATGTTGTATAGTTCTATCATAGTCATATCTACCATTTATATGGTCACCCAAGTTATATCATAGTTTAGCTATATCTAACCCCTGATCATCCAAGCCGTCGCCACCTGAGAAGCTCATGTTGTATAGTTCTATCATAGTCATATCTACCATTTATATGGTCACCCAAGTTATATCATAGTTTAGCTATATCTAACCCCTGATCATCCAAGCCGTCGCCACCTGAGAAGCTCATGTTGTATAGTTCTATCATAGTCATATCTACCATTTATATGGTCACCCAAGTTATATCATAGTTTAGCTATATCTAACCCCTGATCATCCAAGCCGTCGCCACCTGAGAAGCTCATGTTGTATAGTTCTATCATAGTCATATCTACCATTTATATGGTCACCCAAGTTATATCATAGTTTAGCTATATCTAACCCCTGATCATCCAAGCCGTCGCCACCTGAGAAGCTCATGTTGTATAGTTCTATCATAGTCATATCTACCATTTATATGGTCACCCAAGTTATATCATAGTTTAGCTATATCTAACCCCTGATCATCCAAGCCGTCGCCACCTGAGAAGCTCATGTTGTATAGTTCTATCATAGTCATATCTACCATTTATATGGTCACCCAAGTTATATCATAGTTTAGCTATATCTAACCCCTGATCATCCAAGCCGTCGCCACCTGAGAAGCTCATGTTGTATAGTTCTATCATAGTCATATCTACCATTTATATGGTCACCCAAGTTATATCATAGTTTAGCTATATCTAACCCCTGATCATCCAAGCCGTCGCCACCTGAGAAGCTCATGTTGTATAGTTCTATCATAGTCATATCTACCATTTATATGGTCACCCAAGTTATATCATAGTTTAGCTATATCTAACCCCTGATCATCCAAGCCGTCGCCACCTGAGAAGCTCATGTTGTATAGTTCTATCATAGTCATATCTACCATTTATATGGTCACCCAAGTTATATCATAGTTTAGCTATATCTAACCCCTGATCATCCAAGCCGTCGCCACCTGAGAAGCTCATGTTGTATAGTTCTATCATAGTCATATCTACCATTTATATGGTCACCCAAGTTATATCATAGTTTAGCTATATCTAACCCCTGATCATCCAAGCCGTCGCCACCTGAGAAGCTCATGTTGTATAGTTCTATCATAGTCATATCTACCATTTATATGGTCACCCAAGTTATATCATAGTTTAGCTATATCTAACCCCTGATCATCCAAGCCGTCGCCACCTGAGAAGCTCATGTTGTATAGTTCTATCATAGTCATATCTACCATTTATATGGTCACCCAAGTTATATCATAGTTTAGCTATATCTAACCCCTGATCATCCAAGCCGTCGCCACCTGAGAAGCTCATGTTGTATAGTTCTATCATAGTCATATCTACCATTTATATGGTCACCCAAGTTATATCATAGTTTAGCTATATCTAACCCCTGATCATCCAAGCCGTCGCCACCTGAGAAGCTCATGTTGTATAGTTCTATCATAGTCATATCTACCATTTATATGGTCACCCAAGTTATATCATAGTTTAGCTATATCTAACCCCTGATCATCCAAGCCGTCGCCACCTGAGAAGCTCATGTTGTATAGTTCTATCATAGTCATATCTACCATTTATATGGTCACCCAAGTTATATCATAGTTTAGCTATATCTAACCCCTGATCATCCAAGCCGTCGCCACCTGAGAAGCTCATGTTGTATAGTTCTATCATAGTCATATCTACCATTTATATGGTCACCCAAGTTATATCATAGTTTAGCTATATCTAACCCCTGATCATCCAAGCCGTCGCCACCTGAGAAGCTCATGTTGTAGAGGTTGTCGATCAAATAGCTGGCGTCCATGACTCCGTTCCAGCCCCGCTGCAGCCCAACTCCCGCGATCCAAAAGGGCTCCGTCACCGCATCGCCCACCAGACCGATGGGTGGCACCAGGGCGGTGCCGGTCCAAGGGCCGTGGACCTCCATGGCGGGGCATGGCAGGAAGCTGTGGTGAGGCGGTCAGGGCCCAGCTGGTGCTGAGAAACCGGGGAACCACCAGGGGCTGACGAGGGAAACCCACCAGGGTCACAGGCCCAGAAGACCAGGGTTCGGAAACTATGCCAACAAGGGCGTGACAACCATCATACCAAACATTGAAAGCAAGTCGCATCAAGAGCAATGAACCTCAACAGTAAGAGATCAACTTCTAAAGTTGACTGTATCAGAAGGTCCTTCGTTGTCGTAGCTTGTGCCTGTCTTCGGTCATAGGTATTGAGCTTCTCCCAAGCTTCATTGTGTTCCCAAGATCTCTCACATCATAGGCTTCCGACGGTTTCCGCCTTCAGTTTCTTCCTAAACCGCGCCTGGGTATCATAGGTGGGCGGCGGCAGGTTGAAGGCGAAGTTCTTCTTGCCTTGGGCGGTTTCAGTTGATACATTGCCAAATTCAAAAGTGAATTGGCTTTGGAGGATATAACCATGGTTAATAGTAGATACTAGTGGTTTTTTATGCTCAATGTTTGATATAATGACGGATTAATAAGCATATTTAACCATTTGCTTGTTTAAAAAACCAGGTGCTTAATAAATCCATGCTTGACTAAACTCATATATACCAATGGTTAATACTTTCGTTTAATACCCTAGTTAGCTTTGTCGGTACAGGGGCAAATCCATCTAGGCCCAAAAAGCCCAATGGGAATCAAACAGTTGACAACTGCAACCCAGTTAACCATTGTAATGACCATGTTGAATTCTGACCTCCCCATTCTTCTACCATGATTTACTAGTTGGGTGTTGCTGAAAACTTGGGTACCCTCCAATCATCAAGTTTATCAAGCATTTATAGTGATAAACTATCCGTTTTTGGGGTTCCCAATGACTTAAGAAACCCCGATTAATGCCCTCAACTCTCAACATAAGAGATCAAAACCCATATGACTCCATGGTGAAACAGTTTTAAGAATACATCATATATCATATAATATATCATAAAAATGCAACCATCATTTCAGTGGCCCATGGTTTATGGTTGGGTCCATAGTGTTCTATACTGACCTTTAAACCATACCAAATCCCTATAAAAGCCCTACATGACCCCTGGAAAGCCCTAAACAACCACATGGTTATTGGTGATTATCCCTTATGATGAACCACTATCAATGGCCATAACTATAGCCCCTATAAAAACCACATGTTGCTTGGTACCTGGTGGCTTACCATGGTTCGTGGCTGTTTCACCACGTTGCACTTCCAAATCTCTGAGAAATCAAAGGCCATGACGTCATTGGGCTCCTCCACGAAACCGCTGTTGCTCAGCGTGTCGTCCACGGGGATGCCCGCCTGGCCGCGTGCTGTAGGCAGCACAGGCTGCTGGAGATCAAGCAATGACGAAGGTTTATCACCAGTATCATCATTATCATCATTATCATCATCATCATCATCATCATCAGCAGCAGCAGCAACAGCAGCATCATCACACTTATCAATCATCATCATGTTGCATTCATCATTGTGATTCACTTCTCAATCACATCATGTTGCACTCATCAATCAATCAGTCAGTCAGTCAGTCAGTCGGTCGGTCGGTCAGTCAGTCAGTCAATCGATCAGTCAATCAAATCAATCAATCAATCAAACAATCAATCAAATCAATCAATCGATCCATCAATCAATCAGTCAGTCAATCAATCAATCAAATCAATCCATCGATCCATCCATCAATCAGTCAGTCAATCAATCAATCAATCAGTCAGTCAATCGATCAATCAATCAATCAGTCAATCAATCAATCAGTCAGTCAATCGATCAATCAAACAAACATCATTCATCATTCATCCCCAAAACATTACCCAGCTCTGTTGGTGATATCCAGCTGCCATGTATTGCCATCAATCCCATCCGCCCTGAATCAGTGCACCTCTTTGCACCGATCCAACACCCATCGCTTCAGCTTGTTCTTCTCCTCCACTTTGTTGGGGTTCACCTTCAGATGCAGCCGGAGATTCATGGAGAGCCATGGAGACCGGGAGATCACCAGGCTTCGGTCACCATGGGAATCGCTGTTTCTTCCAGCCCATCTGCTTCAACCATGGGATTTTCGATGAGGACACTGGGAGATTGGAAGATCACAAGAGATGTAGAAACTGGTCGCAGCTTTAAGTGATCGCAGCTGGGATGGAGTTCATGGGGCACTTTCGGCTACTCACACTGTAAGTCCCATTGCGTCGCTGGTCGATTGAAGCTCAGGTACTTGACTTCCAGTAGCTTCATCAGGAATCCCATCCATTTTTGTGGATGACTTCACTTGAAATGTGGGGCCGATCAATGATTTACCCTTGAAAACCCGGTGATCCGAAAAATCTACTGCCAATGCCGAGAGGATTTTTCATCCATCAATGATGCGCTCCCCAAAAATTGTAATTTTCAGGGAGATGTTGATATGTGCCACATTTTGGGAGATGATATCCTTTTCCACACTCCCAAACCTGTCTCTCTTGGGGATGACAATACCACCATCAGTGGATCCAACCATCCCCAGGTTCTAGCGAGGTGCACACCCAACGGAAACCCCGACCCCCCGCCGGACCTTGTCACGTCCAGCATGGAAGGAGTAGATGCTGCCACTGAAGCCTGCCTGCTGCAAGTCATCCTTGCTGGGAGTGAAGATCACCTCAGCTGTGCAGCTGGAGCCCAGGTCCCTGCAGCTCACCTTGGCAACCTGGTTCGTGGTTAAGAAAACTGGTTGATGATGGCTTCATGGTGGTCAATTAGATGGTTAATCAGCTGGTTCATTAGATGATGAACCATGCTAATGATGGTCAATAAACTGATTCAATGGTGCTTTAATGATTGTATAATGAACTGCTTGATCAGCTGGTGAACAAGCAGGTTGATGACGGTGGCGCTACCCAACCAGCTGGTGGAAACTTGGCTCCCTGGGTACACCACAAGAAGCATCCACGAGCCCACCAAACCAACCAGCCAACCAACCATCGAACTAACCTTACCATATCACCAACCACCATCCAACATCAACAAATCTAGGCCCAACCATAACTACGCGCCCCAGCACGAACCACCAAGCATCAACCGATCTACCCCCAGCCAGAACCAACCACCACTGCTGATATCCAGGCACCAACCACAACCAGCCCTCCTTACAGCCACGTCACATAGTTGTGGTAGGACGCCTTGTAATAGTTCAGCCCTGCCATGCTCCCCGCTCCACTCGCGAGGTGCGCGCGTTTCATGTCCGTGGGCTCTTGGCCACTGGGGAAACCCAGATCACGCAGGCGTTTCTTGGAGATTTTTTGGATGTTGGCCACCTCAGTTGGAGCCATGGTTCACCGTATGAATTAGTGATTATATGAATGGGTAGTAGGGAACCATCACTAATAATAGTGATTGAACATATGAGCTTATGAACTTATAACATTTGAATTAGGGATTATATGATAGTGGTCACAGCTTTTAAGTTGCTTCTGATATTTGACCATAAGATGGTTTTTATACTTGGATGTGCAGCGACCAGGGTTAGTTCACCATGGTTAGTTACGCCCTATATTCGGTAGCTGAACTAACCCCGTTACGAAACCATGGGAATTGTGACTACTTACTAGCCGTGTGGGTGCACATCCAAGTAGAGATGCTTGGTTTCATAGACGTGAAACTGATAGTCCATCCATGGTTTTTAGATGACGCTTTGACTTCCAGGTTAGTTTACCAAATGGAAATTGAGAAAGGTGCTAGTCCGATCATCATGAGTAGCTATAATGAATCATCACAATTTCAGGTAATCATGACACTTATATTATAGTACGATCCCCTATTTGTATAACCATCACCAGGTTGTAAACCATCCATAAAGCAATTCAACATGAACCACCAAAACATAACCACGAATCCCATCCACTAACCACCAACCACAAACCATTGATGTCAAGGTCCTCCGGTATGTCGTACAAGTTCTTTTGCCGGGGTATCCCAGATTCAGATTAATAATCATCAACTGTTCCCGAACCATCCATAAACCATCAACCACAGTTCACCAAGGCGCCACTCCAATCATCATGAACTAGCCATCATTATATAGTTGTTATCCCCCTCTTAGTAGCCTTATAGTCCCTGTTAGGACCCCTCCCTTGGTCCCAAGCGCTACTCCGACCACTAGCCAAGGCGCCACTCCAATCATCAAACCATCATTTTTAACAATCAAATGATGTTTCTAAATTTCCTGAGCAATTCAACCACCAACCATCAACAGTCCCTTGGTCCCAGGCGCTACTCCAATCATCAACCATCATCAACCATCATCACAAGATTGAACTTCCTGAGTAATTACTTGATCAAGGCGCTACTCCAATCATCTTTTTGAAGTTCCTTTTGTCCACCTCTCCGAAAATCTCCTTCTGCGACTCCCGCACCCGGCTACGAGCTCCATCGCAGCCCATCAGCACGTCGAAGGTGGACACGTGGCTGCCCGGTTCGATGCCGTCCTGGTGAGACTAGCAGCCCGGTGGTTGACTATGGGACCTGTCCATGGCCATGGGGGTTGTGCTTGGGAGTCCCTACCGTGGCAGGCTGGGAAATCCACAAGTTGGTCCATGATTTCCCGTTGGCTTTGCTAAAAATGTGCGAAAATGCTGGATTTTCCAGACAGCTATGTTAGGTTACCAGAGGCTAACCAACTAGTTGAAGTTGCCTTCTTTGGGGGTGTCATGGGATCAAGGACGTCCCCCGCATTTCGCACCTCGCAATTTAAGAGGTGCTGTCGTACAGGGCAAACTGGCATAACGAAGATCGTTGCTGATGAACCGACTCCGTTGTCACTGGTCATGACCTCTCTACACATTCTGATAGCCGAGCCCTATCTTCATCCTTCTGCATACTAATGGTGCATGACTCTCAATGATGGGAAACAGTGGTTCTTCATAATTAGCTGGCCTAAATAATGGATAGTCCAAAGTAATGGACGATGAAACATGACAATGGTCAAGCACAGTCAATCAAAATAATGTCTAAACAAAAGTAATCCTCAATCATAACAAATGACATCATTCAGAAGTAATCATGACACATGATTCACAATCAATCACAACCATGTAACAATGCATGTCAATCATAAGCCATGGTGGTCGATGCTGGTTGTGCAGAGTGGTACACCCTGGTTCTAATTTGGTTTATAACCCACCTGAGAATAGCTATAGCACCCCCATAGCTGGTAGTTACCCTAGTGAACAAACCTAAAATAACTCCATAGTTTTACACCAGCTACTGGTACCCTGGTTATAACCATAACTCGTACTTTCCTTAGAAATATAACCATTGGGGGATAGCACTCTGCGGCTGCTTTACATACTAACTCAGACTCCCAGATAGCACGTGAACTCGCGTCGCGTCTCCTGTTCAGCTGCCAGCTGGTCGCAGGTAAACTTCACCTGGAGAAATCGGCATCCGCACCGAAAAAAGGAACGGCTTAGGAGTTGATTACACCGGGTAAGTTTAACATGGAACCTGGAAATGGCCATATTGTAGAGGAAAACAATCTTCTGAGGGCTTCCTTTCAGGTTCCAGGTTAAACTTGCCAGGGGTATTAGAATGGAATCTTCCACGAACATGATCCTAGTGCTATTAGTATGATCCAGGAATTGATTATATTAGTATCAACCAGTATTGTTATGATTCAATTGGGAATTATTCAAATTAACTTGGGAGTTGATTGTATCAACCATGACTTCAACTATACTCAATTACCCATATTGCTAACCAACGGCTCAATAATCTGCTTATGGAATGTCAAAAAATTCCTCAGTGGTTTATCTGAAGTGATTATTCATATTGATTATTATGATTAATTCATGTAAAGTACGAACGATTGATGTTGATAAATGAATAATTCTGAACATTGATAATGACAATGATGCGTGGTTGAGAGCCATTGTGAATTCCATGACGTTCTCGAATCCCGAGCGTCTGATTCGTGGGGTTCTGGCCACAAAATGGCTGGGTCATGGTCACCTTACTGGTACTCCCTGACATCAGGACATCAATGTAACTAGTGGCCCCCTCAACAAGTGGCTGCTTGTTTGACCCATAGCTATGCGGGTGTGTTGGAAAATGTTGGAAATATTGCTTGGCTATGGTTGGCTCTTGTGAGTTGTTGTTTCTTGTGAGTTGTTGTTGCTTGTAGGAAATTCGTGTGACCACAGTGTCATTCAAACTGGGTAAAACCGGCTTGGCTGGTTTTGACTCCATAATGGTTTCTTAAAGATGGGGTTACCCGCAAATCATCCAATATTCTTAACTTAAAAGCAAAAACCATCCATTTTTGGGCTTCCCTATCTTCACGCCCAGATGACCTGATCTTCAACCTCACCTCACAACCAAGAACCCTCCTCACCTCAAACACTGACCACTCCACGGCTCACCTCTCAACACCTCCACCCTTGGCACCTGCCATCGAGGCTTCTGGCTTTTGGGGTCCAGGACGATCTCAGCGTCTTCGTAGCCCATGCCCAGCTTGAAGTCCACACCCAGCAGCAAGGCATTCTTCAGCAACAGCAGCTGCAACTCGTCGATGCCGATGGAGGAGGTATCACCTGGGAAATCACTGAGCTTATTGGTGGTGGTGGTGGTGGTGGTGGTGGTGGTGGTGGTGGTGGTGGTTGGTAGTGTTCATGTCTGGGTTCTTATATCCGTGTTGGTGTCTGTTTGCGTATATAGTTCATCAAGCGAACATCAGTGCAAGGGTCGCATTTGTTCAATTTGTGAGGATAGCGTCGGTCCTGCTTCAGAGGGCTCATCATGGCTGTTGCAACCATGAGGGTGCCTGGATTCTTGGCAGGAGTGGTGCTACAAACAACAGCGACATGTTTCATGCTGGCATGCTGGTTCCCACACACGCACAATTGTTCCCCGTGAGCGATGTTTTTGACGTTTTTGAGGACTAGTTTCCTGTGTGCGAGGAGGGAATCACCCACAAATCTGTGGTCATAAACCGAAATCTCACAACATGGACACCAACAGGTGTTTTCTGAATGATTGTTTGGTCCATGTCCAACTGTGATGCGGCTTGATCACCACCACCCACCAGCCACCAGGCAGCGCCCACCACCACGGCATGCCTTGCGTGAAGACGGGATAGCACATTTTGGAGGACATGAAATCTCTGCCGTTCAGGCGGTCCAAGTCATTCCGCAGGAAGTTGAAGACATGGGGCCGGTTGATCCTGCAGGCCCGGCTGCGGGTGGCAGTGGTCAACGTTAAAAACCCACGAAAAATGGGGTGATGTACCAACTCAAGGATGAAAACATCATTGCTCAACCATCACTCAACCAGAACCATCATCAACCAGCCATGAAAATCACCACCATCAACTAACATCAACCACGTTTCATCAACCCCCCACCCCCCACCACCCCCCACCAACATCAACCTTGACCCACCTTCACCCAGTTTCATCAACCAACCTTCACCAACATCAACCAATCAACCTTCACCACCCCCCAACCCCCACCTTCAACCACCTTCACCCTCCTTCACCCCACCCAGTTTCACCCACCACCCTCACCAACCCCCCACCTTCACCCACCACCACACACCCACCCCACCTACCCCTGATGGTCTCCTGTTGGTAAAGCCCAGCTGTTCCAAGTCCCCCGTGGCGCTGCGCTGCTCGCGTCGCTTCTCGAAGACCGTGACGCTGTGCCCGCCCAGCCGCAGCTCGATGGCCAAACGCAGACCCACGGGGCCGCCGCCAACCACCAGGACCTCGGGGAAGCACCGGGGGCCACGGGGGTTGGTGGCTTGGTGGGGTGGTGCTTGGTTGGGTCATGGTGGGATGGTGGGATGATGGTTGGTGGATGGGTTGGATGATGGTTGTTGATGATGATGATGGTTGGTGTTGGTTATTTGATACTTGGTTGGTGGATGTTGGGTGGTTACCAGATTAGTTTGTTGGGTGGGCGGCTTTCCCTCAATGAAGTCAGGTGCTTCCAGCTAAGCCATTCTAAGCGGGGCAGGTCGACAAATCCACTGCAGTTCATGATGGGAACGGCAGGTGGGGAGCGTTGGGGTTGCTCACCTCCGATGTTCTGGTTCACTTGGAGTGGAAATGACAAACAGCGACCTTTTATTGAAGCTTATAGAAATGAATTCAAGCAAAGCGAAAGAAACCGGCGATTGTCAAGTCTTTGGCAATCCACCTTTCAGACATCTGTCCGAAAGTTGGCCCACCCAACGTGAGGGATGATAAACCAGAGCAGGCAGAACCACCTAACAGCACTGCAACCACTGATGTACAATAAGGGCTCCGTCTACCACCTCCAACTGGTAGCTCTTCACCAGCCAAGGCATCAGCTCAGCTTCCCAAATGCGGACCCACTTAGTGATGATCATGACGTAGCTGGCGAATGTAAGCACAGCAAACCACTTATAGATGCTGTTGACCCCACACTTTGTCAGTTAGTCAATTAGTTTTCGACTTGCTTACTTACTTACTTACTTACTTACTTACTTACTCATTCAGTCACTCAGTCGGTAACTCACCTAGTCAGTCCGTTCCTTCCTTTGTTCCAACTCCACTCGTTTCTCACCACCGTTGCAGCCATGCCTACCCCCTCCCTGCTTCAACCGCCCAGGCCACGCGTTGCGGTGCCACGTTGGGGTTCGCGTTGGGCAGCTCGAAGTTCACCCGGTCGCCGTTGCGAAAGGCTGCGCCGCGGCGTTCCAACTCGTCGAAGCGGCGCCAGATGCGGGGCCACTTCCACTGCCCGCCGTCGCCCACGATGGCCTTTGGGAAGGGCTGGTGGTGGTGGTGGGTCCGAGGGTGGGGATCCAAGGGGGGAGGAAGTTATGGTTGAAGAAGAGTTGGGTGATTGTGTTGGATTATAGTGGTGAAGTGATGGCTTCTAACGTTTAATTGATAGTTAGATGATGGTTGTTTGATGGTGGTCTGTAATAATTGGTGAGTTATGTGTGAGTTCATTGATGACAATAGGTGCTTAATTGGTGATTAATGAAGGATGATTAGTTCATGATGGTTGATATTAATAGGCATTAAATGATGGCTAGTGATTATTAATGATTGTCAACTGATGGCAATCCAATGCTAATCATGGACCATGATAGCAATTACTGGTTGGTGGTTGTTTTAACACGATCGCTGATGATCAATGATTATCCCCTACTAATCATCTATAATCCCCCTATAATCTCCTACAAAATCAATGATGGACCATGATGGTTGATAAAGGGCAGTGGACCATGATGGTTGATAAAGGGCAGATGATGGCTAACCAGAACTAACCATGGATCATAATGATAGCTATGGTTAGCTTCTGCCATCATAACATATGGATATTAACTCATCATATCAATTAACCATAAGGATAGTAATGACATGTTAACCATATCAATTAACCTATCATATCCATTTACCATCATATCATATGGATATAAACCCATCATATCAATTGACCTTGCCGGGATCCGCCATCCGCCTGCAGCTTCTGGTAGGGGAAGACCGGGTTCGTCGCATCATCGGACGGACCTTGGAACGTCTCCACCACAGTGGTCTTCACCTGACGCCAAGGACCAAGGGCTGTGTTGGAAGACGGGCAACGCGTGGCGAGCTGGGCCAAGCACTTAGCCAACCAACTTCCATGGGGGAGAATAATCAACAAGACTATAGGGAAAACAATGGTTCATGATGGGGAAATCAGGGGGACTACGGGTGAACTGACCCACAGCCAAGTGGAATATGCCCTCTGACAAACTAATTGATTGGACAAGTGATCATCAACTGATCATCAAACTTGCTGGAAAATATGATCTACTACTATGAACCACTGCACTCTGGCAACACTCTGGCAAACTCACCTGGTTGTTTGAAAAATCCACCCTATAAATAGCTGGTCTACCTATAAATGTTGTGTCATTTTTAGTCAAAGCAGGTTGGGTTAGCAGGGGGTACAGCATTCTCACCTGATGTTCTAACTCAATTGCCCAGCACAAACCAACAATCATCAACCCAAAATCAAAGCTCTAACCACAAAACCAAAGCACATCAATTCCAACCAACAAGTAACCAACCTTCACCCACCAACCCAACCTGCACCCACCCTTCACCAACGGGCAGGCACCACCCACCCACCTTCACCACCCAGCCACCCTCCTTGCCCCCTTGTGACCTGCTCATCGTAGATCTGGCGCCACAGCTCTACCAGGTCCTCGCCTTTTCGAGAAGGCGGTTCCGCTTGGAAGAAGTCCTTGGTGTGCAGAAGATCAACGGGGTGAGGAACTCAGGGATGGCAATCGATGGTAAGGGTTGATAATGATAGGTGATAATGATAGATGATAATGATAGATGATAATGATAGATGATCATAATTAATCCCTACTGGAATTCAATGATGATAAGTAATGGGTTGAGTAGTAAGAGTGGATCATGGTTAGTAATAATGATAGTGATGGATTAATAATGGTTAACAAGGCTTGCTAATGGCACATGATATGGTCATCAAATGGTAGATGATGTGGTTAATCCCTAATAGCCAACAAGGCTAACAAGTTGATTGACAGGGATGGTATTGGTTGACACTGGAATGGTAGACGATGTGGGTACTAATGGTAGTAAGGGTTGATGATATGGTTAATTGATGGTTAATAGTGGTAGATAATTTAAGGGACAATACTTGACAACAATGGTGCTTACTGATAGTCGACCATGGTTGTTCGCATCTAAGGGGTAAGGATTTCCTGTGAACACATCCCTTACAGGCTGCGCTCACAGTGAAACCTTCAAAGGGAAAGAAACCCTTCTGGTGGAAGGAGTTCATCCCACAAACACCAAAGAAAACACTCAGAACGTCCACGTACATAAATCTTAAACATTCAAATTGCCATTGGATTTCCCCTACAAAAGTCAAACACTTTGTTGGCATGGGGCTCTGTCGCTCTTCAAAAACCCGAGTTTTCAGAAAGTGCAGCCTGGCATTTACGACGGCAGCCGTTCGAACATCGGCAAGCCGTTCACCAGGTAACTACCAGTAGTAACCATTACTAACCATGACTAACCTAGTAACTACCAGTAGTTACTACTGGCAACTACTTGGAACACCATTTGGCTGTGGGTCAAAACCCTGTACCCCTGGTTCCCCATCATTAACTATTGGTTTCCCTTTAAAATGGCTGCTTATTATTTCCCCAATATTGTTGGTTAATATTGACCCATAGCCATATATA
The DNA here is from genome assembly GCA_009767595.1 of Symbiodinium kawagutii. Classification (NCBI taxonomy): domain Eukaryota; class Dinophyceae; order Suessiales; family Symbiodiniaceae; genus Symbiodinium; species Symbiodinium kawagutii. The sequence goes on along the minus strand of VSDK01027144.1, from coordinate 305,632 downwards.
GCTGGTATATCCCCCATAGTTGCTAGTTGTTACCCCCTACTATCAACAATTAACCAGCTACTATTAACCATTAGTTGGTTGGTTAATACTGACCCATAGCCACATCTTTACCAGTAGTTCCCCCAGTCTGCAGCTCAGCATCTTTCAGCAGCGAAACCTTGGCTTTCGCCAGTTCCTCCAAATCCTTCACGGCAAGCGATGCCATGGCCGTGAACCAAAATTCGCTGTACAGGTTGGAGATCCGAGGAGGTCGCAACGGCGGCTGGGCCAAGGCTGCAGCCGAAAGGCGAGACTTGTCATCTCTTCAGCGGCTGGGAAGGGTTCGGTGGGAAGCTGGGAGAACTGGGGGATCTACTGTCTGAACTAACCTGGGTGCGCTATCACCCAGCATTTGTAGGTAAGCCAGCTATTTCTGTGGTGGATTTTCCATGCAACTAGCTTATCAGAAAGTACATCGTTTGTAGATCTATGGCTGTGGGTCCGTTCACTTGTTTGCCGCCTTGGATCTTCATGAACAAACTCTAGTCAAGCTGTTGGGATGTTGAGCTAAGCCAGGCGTTGGGTTGATATGGACCTACATTTCTTGAACATTCAAATATCATTCAAGAAATGTGTGACTGACAAGTTCATAATGTCAACCACTTGTTGTTTTCTTGTTCTGATGGTGGTTTCTTAGAATGGAAGTACCATTTGTTTTTAGAATCATTAATTAGTAATAAACCATCCGTAGCTTCGGGTTCCCAATTGTGAGAAAGCACCAAACAAACGGTTCGTTGAACAACTTACGTCTCCGGGGCACCACTTTCCGAAACATTGTTAGCACTCTCAACCACTTAAGGCTTCTGTCATTGCCAATCGTGGTCCAACTGGGGCACCTGGTATATCCTGAGTACCCCAGGGATGCAACCCATCTCCAAGCCCAAAAGAACGCCAGCAACGACAGGTCCCAAGCTGCCCTCAGCAGCCGACTTGGTCCATTCTCCGGTCCTCATCTACTTCGATCTCCCGCAGAGCTCGCATCAACAGCACCTGCAGCACCCAGTTTCCAACATGCCAAGGAGGAAGCCCAAGATGTCATGCAGGGTGGCAGCCATCCAGGTGTATGGTGACTTATGAACTGAGCAAGGCAACTTATATCATGTTACTTCCGGTAATTCAACATATCTGGCTGGTCAATTCGCCATTTCTAGATGGTTTGGCTGTGAGGAATGGTCATTTTCCGTTGCTATGGGTGATCGCCAAACAGTACATCATGTGTACGCGAACTCAAAACTGTCAGTCTTCAGCATCATTTGGTGGTTTCTCAAGTCATAGGGGTACCTCTTCATCATCAGGTTCATTCATTAATCATTTATAGCAACAAACCAACCACAACTTTGGGGCTCCGCATGACTCGAGAAACCACCATATAGTAATTCTTTGACTCTTATTGTTGGTAATTATCCCCTATTGATCCTTATCAATCACCATTGCTATCCCCAACTGCCAATTTCCGGTAGCTTGGGCCCGCTACTCACCACGGTTTCCCACCGCATCACCGGGTCCGACCGGTGGAACCCACCTCTCCAATGAAGATGCTGGAGCAGTTCGCATCAGTGGGATCTGCGTGATTCATGTAGGCCTCCCACGGCAGGCTGCGGTGGTTTTCTGTCCGGTGTCAACATTGCATGATGTCGTATCAGCATCTTGTTTGATGTTGATTTATGTTGTCTGATGTTGGTGTTGTCATTTCTTGCTTTGATGTTGTTTAAAATGTTGTTCGGATGCGTGTTTTCTCATTTCGATCTTTGCAGCACGCCTTAACCCTTGGGACATGCTGTACCACTTGCGCAACAAGAGCCAAGAGGGAAGTAGTTCTGGCTGAATTCTGTCATGCTCCCAAAGCTGAGACATGGATGAAACAGAACTAGCATCGGCACAAGAACTTCCACAAATATATAAGGATCATCAAGGGAAGACCCCCAGTGCCTACTGTATCCCAAAGCTATGTCTTGGGCATTTCCCCCCTACCATCCCCGTAAATGGACCACTTCCCATGTTGATTCGCGCCTGCCATTGCCACAAGCCTAGACCTTTCTGCTCTTCTGAAGGCCAACCCTCAGGTGCAAACCAGGGAACTAACTGGTGATGCGGTGATTTCATGCTGAATCATGCTGATACATGAAGTTTTTTTGATGGCCAAAGCTGGCTGATAACGGTTTATGTTGATGAACGATGGTGAATAATGATTTAAAGATGGTTGATGCTGCTTGATAATCCTTAATGACGCCAAATCCTGCTCATGATGATGCTGATGGCTTAGTAATTGTTAATATGATCAGAATAAGGAATAACATTGGTGAACTATGCGACAAGACACTAGTAGCGAAAACAAGAGAAGCAAAAACAGAAGCAACAATGACCAGCCCACAAATAGTCTACTATAGTGGCTTCAATCATGATTGGTACCTCCGGTATTTTATGCACATTCACGGTTGCTATTAGCAGTGGCCAACCCAGCTGTACAACATCCACAACCGCTGGGTCCACACCTCCAACCTCCCCCGGCTGAGATCTATAGTCAGCTCAGCCACGTGGGCATTCACAGCGATGATTCGCAGAACCTGCAGGGGAGACATGGAGCTTTGCTGGCGAACTCCGGAAGAAGGGCCGGTTTGGAGTTTGTGAAGGATGATGGCTTACCATCATGTTGAATGAGAATCATGGTGTCGAAACCTTGCACCCCTGGTTCCCCCATCATTAACCATTGTTTTCCCTAGTATTGGTTGGTTCTTATCCCCCGTATTGGCTGGTTAATATCGACCCATTGCCTGGTGTATGCCCTCTCGTAAACGAACGTGGCGATAGAAGTTAATTACAAGCTAGTCCAAGATGTGATACCCAGCAATGGCTTTTTGGATGGTTTGCGGCTTGACCGTTGTTGTATTCTTGTTGGCTTTAATCCCCGTCAATTCTCAACCACTAGTCATGATTAGCCATTGACTGTCTGTATTGCCTAGTTCCGCTGGGACTTCAGCACAATTCGGAAAAAAGTCATGATTAACCATTATAGTTCATTATAGATACATCAACCATTACAACCATTAGTTTACTGTTGGCTATGACATGCTATGACCCATCCCCCCAAACATCTCAGCCTACCCCCTCACGCTTCTCGCGCCTTCTTCCGCAAGTCGCTCGCCGCTCCCTGCGAAGAAACGGCCGCGGTATCGCGCTGTTTCGGACGTTTCCTGCAGCCAGGAGGGGAGATGAGGTGGGGCTGGCGGTATGAATGATGGTTGATTGACCATGGTTGATGAGGGTTCATGGCCAATCATAAGGGAAATTCACTAACAAATACACTCTGGTGATCTAACATAGCAAATGGATAATCCACCATTCGTAGGTTACTTACCTATTGGAAATGATGATTTTCCATTGCCATGTTAGATCACCAGAGTGTAATAGGGATTGTAGGGGTTAATCATGGTTGATGATGATGATTGATGGTAAATGACTGGTCAAATGCAGGTGGCTGATGGTTGATAAATGGTTGATTCATGATGGGTTGATGGTGAGCTGATGGTTGAATGGTGGTGGGATATAAATGGTTCATGATGTCACATGATGGTTTCTTTATGATAGTTTTCTCATGGAAATCATTGGTGCAAATGTATCAAGATCAACCTCCTCAATTCCACCGTGTTCATTGTAAATCGTAGCCATTTTCCCATCAAGTACCGGTGCCTTTGGCATACATCTCCCACTGGGGTGAGAACCACACCACCATCTAACCACCATTGTCCGATATAAAATATTATTGTTGGTCAGGTTTTTATCCATGCATTCCCCATTATTGTTGATTCTGCCTTTTAATTAACCATCCATCACTCTCGAAATCACCATTGTCTAGTGATTTCGGACATTTCTGTGATGCAACTCAGCCAGCATCAAGAAATGAAAGTGTCAATGATGGGCTGATCACTCCATCACACAGCTATTGCCGCGTCAACGACCAAAAACCAATAATGACCAGCAATAAGCTGTCGGATTCATTAAGAACCAGTACTAGAGCAATCTAAGCCACCATCAAACGTAAGTAAACCATAAAAACACATTGAAAAAACATCAATAACCATAATAACCGGTTAAAAACCCACTATCGACCTTCAATAAAGCATTAAACAAGAGTTATGAACTATCAAAAAACATAAAAACAATGGTCAACCATCAATAAACCACTAACAAACCATTGTGAACCACCAATAGAACCCCCACTATCAACCACCAATAGATCATTCAAAACACAACATTACCAACCATCAACAAACCACCATTAACCATCATTCACCAGGCAGTAAAATCATCATTCGCCATCACTAACCATCATAAACTGCAGTAAAAACTGCGGTCACCACGCTCCAACCTTCGCCAATCGCCTCGGAGGCTCATCACTTTCAGGTTCAGCGCTTTCAGGCCCTTTGCCAAGCACGGGGCGGTGGATGGTGGCTGCAGGGGTGAATGGAGTAATGGCACTGCCAGGATTGGTAATAGCATTGCTACGGGTAGTGGTAGTAGCAGTAGCAGTAGCAGTAGCAGTAGCAGTAGCAGTAGCAGTAGTAGTAGAAGTAGCACTAGTAGCAGTAGGAGTAGTAGTAGTAGTAGTAGTCGTAGTCGTAGTCGTAGTAGCCATAGTCGTAGTCGTATAATCATAGTCGTAGTCGTATAGTCGTAGTCGTAGTCGTAGTCGTAGTCGTCGTCGTCGTCGTCGTAGTCGCAGTCGCAGTCGTAGTCGTAGTCGTAGTCGTAGTCGTCGTCGTCGTCGTCGTAGTCGCAGTCGCAGTCGTAGTCGTAGTCGTAGTCGTAGTCGTAGTCGCAGTAGTAGTAGTCGCAGTATGAGTATTAGTAGTAGTAGTAGTAGTAGTAGTAGTAGTAGTAGTAGTAGTAGTAGTAGTAGTAGTAGTAGTAGTAGTAGTAGTAGTAGTAGTAGTAGTAGTGGTAGTAGGGGGGGGAGGAGTAGTACTAGTAGTAGTAGTAGTAGTAGTAGTAGTAGTAGTAGTAGTAGTAGTAGTAGTAGTAGTAGTAGTAGTAGTAGTAGTAGTAGTAATAGTAGTAGTAGTAATAGTAGTAGTAGTAGTAGTAGTTGTTGTTGTTGTTGTTGTTGTAGTAGTTGTAGTTCTAGTCGTAGTAGTAATAGTAGTAGGAGGAGGAGTAGTAGTAGTAGTAGTAGTGGTAGTAGTGGTGGTAGTAGTAGTAGTAGTAGTTGTTGTTGTTGTTGTTAGCAATGGTGAATGGTAATGAACACCAGTACTAGATAATGATTAGTAGTATTGGTAACACTTGAAGTAGTTAGTAATAGTAATAGCTAATGGAGTTAGTGATTAATAGTTAAGTAGGCAGTAATAGTACTATTTATACTATTATTAGTAATAGTACGGGTAGTTGGCTAATGGTAAAAAGCAAAATTCATGATAATATTGAGATGTGTGTAGAGTGTGTAGTACTTGGCATGAAAATGCTTATGATATTTGTGGTGATGCTATCAGCTAAAATTGATACCAATATTAGTATTTGTGGTACGAGTAGAAATTGATATTCATATTGGAAACACGAGTGGTGGTACTACCACTTATTACTATGACTGGCAGTATTAGTATATCGGTTGATACTACTATTTACTAACAGCATCTGCAGGTATTAATTTTGGTGGCGATATCCATTACCAGTGTCACCACTACTGGGAGCATTGCCACAACTATTCTATTGATATTAAAAAGATCAGGTATACTCAGATCTTTTTCGCAATCATGATCCATTCCATGATACTAGCAGCCATGGTAAATTGCCATGAGCACAGAAAGTGTTCATAGTTTATGAACCCACCTGTTGTGTTTGCATAATTAATCACCATATCATCAACCAACAATGGATTGAGTATCTCACATGCAATTCAACTGCGACATTGATGGCTGATTCCACATCAATATACATCAACCATCAATCGACCATCTCACCGACCAACAACCAACTTCATTAGCTAATTTCCTGTTATACATAAATCTTAAGACATTTTGTTCCTGTTATAGTTGAGACATTTTGTTAGCTGCTTCCCTTCATTCCCCCTGGTTTTGCAGCTGATCTCCTGTCGTAGTTCAAAGCCAAACAGAACAGCGGTTCCAAGCAGCCCTGGCACCACCACAACGGGCAGGCCCCACGTTGCCTGAGCTCAGACTCCAAAACTTCTCAGCGAAGCCGTCCACGTTGTCTGAGAAGCGGTTCGGCCCGTGGGTTCCGCCGGGGCGAAGCCCGGCGGTTGAGGCTTCAGGTGATGAAAAAGGTGCCTTGATTCTACTCACAGCTGGCTGATGAGAAAGGAGCTGGTGATTGTTTGTCAATTGTTTGGTTGATCAGAAAGGTGGTTGACCCATAAGCAGCAACAGTTGAGGGGGATTATAGTGATTAAGACATTTAATCAATTGTTATTAATAGCTGCAAATAGTGACTAGCAATGATGAGAAAGGTGCCTTGATTCTACTCTCATTTGGTCAATTGTCGGTCGATGAGAACAATTGATTCTACTAACAGCTGGTGATCGTTGGTCAAATATTTGCTGATTGTTGGTCACTATCTGGCGATTTTATCAATGGTCAGTATTGTTGCTGGCTATAAGCCATCACAAAACGAGTAGTCAATCAGCCAACAAACACTATCACTGTAATGACCAATGAACCCAAATTATTGCTTCTATGAATTGGTGCTGCTTAATGATTCATCAAAAACCGGTCACAGTTTATTTTACTATAAGCTTTTCAGAAAGGTTCATGAGAAAGGTCAAGAATGTTTCGTAACCGATGACAATGATGAGTACTGTTTTTTGTAGGAGTTGGTAAACGATGAATGGCTGAGGAGTTCTTCCACTCGTTCAAAACCAGAGATTCCTGTCATATGAGCTGGTGGAACTAATATTAACAATGACTTTGACTCAGCCCTTGTCCGAAAAATCTAATGCCAAGATGCTGTGAAAGAAGAAAACCAAGTCCTACAAGCAAAATAAGCACCTGCCCCGACATATCAAAGCACGCAACAACAACAACAACAACAGCAACAACAACAAGAACAAGAAGAAAAAGAAGAAAAAGAAGAAGAAGATCAACAACAACAACAACAACAACAACAACAACAACAACAACAACAACAACAACAATAGAGCGCAGCAGCACAACAAAGGCAACAAACACCAGCACCAGCAACAAGAACAACCACACTAGCAACAATCGCACAAACGTCACCCAAAACAAAAGAACAAAAAAGTGATATAGTGACCAAGACCACCAGTCACCACTAGCCATCAACTGGATTCCTGTTCCCTGCTGACATGTATGTGCGCCTTTCAACTTGACAAGGATCTCATCGGCCAAGGAGTCAGCTAAAAGGTCTTCTGGTACCTCTGGACCAGATGGGGCCCGATGTGTTTCCAGGTTGATGAATGGTAGTCGATGTTGGATGAATGGTAGTAAAAAATGGTTAGTAATGGTCAATAATGAATGGTGAAAAATGGTCAACCATGAATAGTAATCGTCAAGATTAGCGACAGCGTCAAAAGAAGTCGTGAACGATCATTCAAGCGTCAATTGAACCACTTTTCACCATCATGAACTCATCATCTATATCCACTATTAGCCATCATTCAGGCACTGTTCGCCATCATTAAAAATCATTCAACCATAATTAAACCATCAACCATCAAAACCCCTAGGCCTATCTCGTGAACTCCTTGACCGGCGCTACTTCCACAGCGCGGTCCACGGCTCACCCCTTGAACCGCCGCTAAGGGTGGCGAGGCCAGCAGCAGTTCGCCGCGCTCCAAACGCCTCAAAACGGGACACCGATATACACCGATGATGAGATCAATCGGGGCCGGGTCATGATGGTGAACGATGGTTCAAATGGTGGTTTTTCAAGCCATTGGGGTACCCAAAGCTATGGTTGCTTAAGTACTAAAAATGATTACTGATGGATGACCATTCAGGGAGTCCCCTATGTTGAGAAACACCCATATTGATGCTGAATTGATTGTTATTGGTTGGTTGATCAGTCTTTCATACTCTGGTTGATCAATGTTGAAGTCATCACTGAAACGTCAAGTCTTGCAGAGTGGTAAGGGTTTCATGGCGTTTCTGACCGCCCCTGGGATGAACCTTCAAGGTGTCAAAATCGGTGCTTTCGTCACAACCTCGGCGTGGGCCAATGGCATTGCAGTCCCGACTGGTCACAGCACACCACTAGCTGCCCCCACCAGCTGCTCTTACCAGCAAATGCTCCCAAGAATCTCCCTATGCTCTACGCATCTCTAGAACATACCTTTAGCTCCCAAAACATACCCTTACGGTCAACTTACAGAAATATACTTATGCTCCCAGGGCATCCAGAAGTATGATCCAAAAAAAACAACACTGCGTGCCAACGGCATGATCTCATGCTCCCAAACGACTCCTGCACTCAAGCTGCATACATTTGTCCTCGATCTGCTGCAAGGGCATCATACCCTCAGTTACTCCACTTGTTTCAAGTGGCTAAAACATGTCCTTGAAGTCACTCTGTGTAGAGCGTCGTCATCTTTTTACTCCTCTTCGGTGCTTTCACCGGATGCCTCTGCTGCCTCAGCCTCTGCCTTCTTTTGCTTAGCCTTTGCAGTCTTCGCTTCGGCCTCGGCCTTATCTGCTTCGGCCTTTGCACGTCTCACCTTAGGCTTTCTGCGCTCTGCTTCCTCAGCGTCTCGGTCGAGCCGTGCACCAACCCCGCCAGTGCCACCAGCCACAATAGCAAGCCCAGTGAGAGCACCTGCTTCGGCCATAGCGAGGGAGCCAGCAATAACACCACCAGCAACTCCTCCTGTCAACACAGTGGCCAACAAAGCGCCAATGATAGCCACAACTCTTCCTTCGCGATCTCCATGACGTAAAACTTGAACTTGACGCACTTCTGCGATCTTTGCTGGAGCCTTTCGAAGCTTTTGAGCATGTGGTGCTTGGGCCACTTGCGGGACGGCCACCCCAACAAAGGTGGAGCTCGGATTTGGACTCCAAGAGGCACTTACCAAAAGCCAAAGAGCCAGCACTCCAATGCACCTTTTGTGGCAATGCCGCGGGGCCATGATAAAGGAAGCAAGATAACAGAAGTGATTCGCACTCACGTTTGAGCACTTGTTGCTGCTGGATGAAAGCGATAGCATGGTGCCAACCGCCCACGCATGACACTTCATTCCAGGGTTCCAGAAGACTGCAACATTCTCAACAACACTCAGCTGCATATGTGAAGTCCATGTTCTGATACTCTGAGTGCCCGGACGGAAAGAATCAAGATGAGGTTGTTGAAGGACACAAACAACGACATGCAAAGCAAGTGAGCGAAGGTTCAGTGGGAAAGCAAAACTTAACTACATACACGGCAACAGCAATTACTGTCTCCCCCTCATCCAAACCAAATGTCAAGCGAAAGTTGGGAACAACCATGCCCCACAATCCCGAAAACATAATCAACAGCCAGGAAAGCAGATTGAATACACACGCATTTAGAAAGCACAACGAGCAAAACAGAACCTGATATGCCAGCATCCTCCTTTTACCATCTTTTCCTCAATCCCCAAAACCAAATCTACCAACGAACTCCTCCACAACACCCAGTAGACCAAAGCGAAGCAAGACACGATGGTTGAACTGAATCATGAGTTTAATGGTCACTTGTTGTATAACTCTAACTATGATGGTTACATGAATCATGATGGTCACCAAAGTTATACTTAAACCAAAGTCACGAGCATGATCGTCATGATGCTACCCCATGGTTACAGTGTTTACCTGTGAACTTTGATGGTTACCCTTCGTTACCAGGTCATCAAGTAAGCATTTGACCATTCAAGGCTTGGTCCAACGCTGCGCCTAGAGGTGAAGACACCTTGTCCTCGAGATTCATCTGGACACACCTTGCCTTGGCGGCCACCCTTGGTGTGTGTGCTGGTCTTGTTGGTTACAACCAATCGGCAAACCTGAGGACATAGCCACCTGAATATTGTTGTTGCCTGAGGATATGACAGTTCTGCTTGGATAGGGACTGGACAAAATTTTGATTGTTGACTAGGAACTGGACAAGAATACCATGTTAGAATATCAAGTATCTCAGTTTTGTCAGCTAGTCATGCTATTCTGCTTGAGAATTTGTCCAATGGCTGTCATGATTTCCCGGATATCCCTATGATCATTGGCCATTCTTCCCTGATTCCCAGGTACCATCTATCCTTTGGCAAACTAACATTGGCTGGAGAATCCACCATATAAATTGCGGGTTTGCCACGGTCTCACCATGAAAATCCCATGAACATCCATCATTTCCAGGCTACTTGGGGACATCCATAACTTTGGAGTTCCCTATGACTTGAGAAACCCCTATATAGACGTCTCTTGGGCCTCTTGGGACTCCATCCGCCAGAAAAACAACACGACGCACCGAGCCAACGACGCACCAGCTTTGGGTGCACATAGGGCGCCCAGGACACCTGCGGGTGGGGATGAAAAAGTGATCAAATGTGATGGACTATCGTAGACTATCGTAGTATAGACTATCGTAGTAGAATAAACTAAGTATAATTACTACGATGAGCTATAACTATTAACTATTAGTTAATCTTAGTTGGTTAATCATCTTTATAATTGCTGGAAAAGACTTTGACAAGTTCACTTATCTTTATAAACTTCGTGCAATTATCTTAATCAACTACTCGCGGAAAAGACGATACTTAATCATCTGCGGGTCGCTCATTCATATCTTGCCACCAATGGCCACTAGCGGAAACCAAAGCATTAGTGGCCAGTAGTACTAATTCATAATTAATAACTATAGTTATTGATGACCAAAATCACTGGTTTACAAGGGAAAATCATCTTTGAGCGACCAGTTTTCCAACTCCAGCTGCTAGTTCTGTCGGAAGACAACACAAAGCCAGTGGGATCGGTCAAATCTGTTTGTTAGATGATGCAAATGTGTCTCAACTTCGCCGGCAACCTTGCATCCTTTGGACACAGGTTCAGCATATCTCTATATCGCCATGGATCAATGATGAGTCTTATCCACATGCATCACTTTGCCAACCAATTGCAAATTCTATATCCAACTATTTTTCTTGCCTACATCGTGCTATCATTGCTGCTTAAGTTGCTTTCTATATGAATCAACCAAGCTGTGCACAACCAGCCAAGCTCAACTAACTAAGCAACCAACCAACCTTAACCACTTGGATGTGCAGCTGGGGTTAGAACCATGGTTATAAGCCCTACAAGGTAGCCAATCTCCCCTAAAAACCGTGGTCAGTGACCACTTACTAAGTGGGAGTGCACATCCAAGCACTCAATAACTAACAAACTAACTAAGTAACTAGCCAACTAACAAACTAACCAACCAATCTCAACTAACCAACCAACCAACCTTAACTCAACCAACCTTAACCAACCGACATCAACTCACCAACCACAGGTGCATCACCGCCTCTGGGATCTCCACCACGCTCGCGCTTTGCGCTGCGCTTGGCGTCATGGCAACGCGCCAGGCTCAACAAGTAGCCCATGCTTAGGGACCAACAGGTGCCATAGTGGGGGGTAGCCCCTCAAGGTGAGGAGGGTAAGGGGACAAATATCAAGTGGCTCCTATATATGTAAGTTATCTATGGATATTTATGGTATGTGTATTGATATGTAATGGTAGGTCATTTGGGTATTTGTGGTATGTATTGAAATGCAGGTTACTCGTTTACTCTAATTTTTGGAGTCAGATCAGGCTTCGGTGGTTGGATTCCAAGGGATCACGGTTTTCCGACCGCACCTTGAGGCCACTGGTGTTTGGGTCCAGGCATCGTGGGATGTCTGTGTGCTTGGCCACAGCTTCACCGTGAAATGCTGAATCGAGCCGGAGATGAAGCATAGATTGGCACGCAAAAAATGATGCCACTTCTTCATTCTGATTGATCATTTCTGACCACACCATTGCTACGCCATGAAGTATACTCTTCACCCGGTGGAAGAACGTTAGAGTGACAATTTGATCCAGATTTTTTCTCATCATTGATCACTGCAAGCATGTGTCAGGTAGCTTCAGCAGCAGAATCACTGGATATCACTAGTAACATTCAGTAACTAGCACTTGCGTTCATCAGATTCCGAGACTTTCGACGTGATCCACTCTTCACGTTTCAACAACCAGCCCCGTAGTGAAGCCGAATCACCTTCTGCTGTCTTCAGTCCATTGAATCCATGTGAACCTACCATTTTTTGCCACAAGCAACCCACCCTGCTCGACCATTACCAATCATTCCTAGGCCAATCAGCAAGACACAGTAGGAATGTTTACACCTGCAGCAAGATCTGCTGGAATTCTGATCCAGCAGTATAATTGTTGGTCGCTTATCATGTTGAACAAGCAAGATCAACCATCATCGACCATATCAAACTAACCATACACATTGACCACCGTAGAGCACAAGGATCGTCCAAGTCATCATCATCATCATCATCATCATCAGAAGTAACCAGCCATAAACCTCCATCACCAGCAAAAACCAGAAACCAGCAGCCATCATGGACATCAACCAACCATAAACCCTCATGAACGAACAGATTCCTCCAAGAATTCCGACCCACCACCTCCCACTTCCATCTCACCACCTGGCTGGCAGCTGCTACCCTCCACCCGCCAGCGCCGGCGCCCTTGGGATGCCCGAACTTTGAAACTCGGCGGCGGTTCCCCGGTGTTGCCCAGGCGGTACCATTCCATGCGGCGCTGTTTGTCCATGCGCCTGGGGCAGGCGATGCGGATTTCCTAAGGGTGATGAACGCATGGTTAGGTTACTAGCTTGGTTATGAGCTTGGTGTTGATCATGTTGAACCAGGTTATGAGCTTGGTGTTGCTCATGTTTAAGCGTTTAACCAGTGATCAATGCTGGTGAAGTTGAAGGTTGATCACCACCATTTTTCAAACAGGAGCATCCCAAAGGTCCAATTAAACCATTGGGTAACCTGCTGCTGGTCTGCCTGTGCACAACTTTGTTCAGACACCTGGTTAGATCCAACTTGTCACATAAGGGCTATATCTCATCTGGTGGACGTGTCCAAAGCTGGTAACAAGCAACAAACAGAGTGATTCTCCCATGTCTTAGCTTCACCTCCCCTGGATTACCCTTTGTTGAACTAACCTGGCAATGGAAGATCCACCATTTCTAGCTGACTTCCTGGAGGTTCTCTACGAAATGCTGGATTTTCCATTGCTATGTTAGTTGGCTGCGGCTTAGCTTCACCTCCCATGGAAAACCGCTGCTGCTGAGCCCTGCCATGCTCAGTGCTGGCCGGGCCAACTCCGCGAGAATCTGCGCCTGAGAGCATCATCATAGAGGCGGTCGAAGCAGGTGTAGTCCGGATCCGCCATGGTCTTGCCCAACTGGGAGCGCGCTGGTTGTAGGCCGGACCCCACGGTCCAAGGGCTTGGAAAATGATGGAAAGCTCCTGTTGGGTTGATTGGGAGGATCTCAGTTTCTGGGAGGGTATAAGGAACACCAACTTGCACCAAGCAATTTGCCGGGTAACCAAGTTCATGGTCCTTATCATTGGAATAAGGTGTGCTACCAACAATGGTGCACGTGTACAATAAGGAACACCAACTTGATATGGTAACATCATTGGTTTTTCGGTTTTCTAGACATATAGGGAATACCAATCAATGTTCACGGCACGAGTGGCCATGTCGTAGGCGCCATCAGTAGCTATTGCTACTCAGCCGGGCCCAACAAGAGCACTGCTTGGATGTGCAACCCCACGGCGAGCCAGTCAGCGGTCACAGTTCCCATGGTTTCTAAGGGTAAGTTCACCTACCTTACTACGGGCGTAGCTAACCATGGCTTCACTTCCCCGGGTCGCTGCACATCCAAGTAGCAACTATGCTGGTTGGGATGCTTGGGGGTTGCCCCTGGGAGATCACCCCATGGGTTTCTAGGGCCATAAAAGGTGTGGAGTTTCATGGGGTATCACCATCCAGGTGGTGCTTGCAAGTCTTCCAACTGGTCAGCAGCTGCACATCTGAGGATTTCACCCCGGCTTCTTCGAAGAGTTTCTTGATCACATCGCCTGGGATGTCCAGCTGGCTACATCAATGGCGTGGTCGAAACAAACATGCCCCGCAAAGTCAGTGATTTATGGAGATGAATGCCTAATAGGTGCCTAATAAATGATCATTTATGGAGATGAATGATAATAAGTGCCTAGTAAAGTGATCATGAATTGGGTGAATGATCATAAATGTCTAAAAAAGTGACCATGACTCTAAGCGTTGGTGCTTGGTAATGCCAACGGTCATCAGTCAGTGGTCACTTGGGGCCAATGATTAACCATCATCGGCCAGCCTGTTCGCCATCAATTAACCATGCTTCTCATATCAACCAGTATCACCCATTCTGAAGCATGATTCATCAAACAATCATGGATGATGACCAGCCCATATCAACCATCAACCGTAGTCAACCACTATGAACTATAGTTGACCATAGAAAATCCCATCGTTTCCCTCTATAAAACCACCAACCAGACATGGTCGTTGATAGTATGCAAAGCACTCTGAGGCCCCGCACCCAGTCCCTTCTTCTCAGCGAGTTCCATCAAGATGCGAAGCTGTTCCCGAACCTGGCATGGCCATGCATGGTGGGTGGTGGCTTGGGGTGGTTGGTTGGTTGATGGTTCGTTGGTTCAGATTGCTTAAGGTTGGTTCAGATTGGTTGCTTAGGGTTGGTTGGCTAAGGTTGGTTCAGATGAGCTGCGTAAAGAGGTTGGTTGGTTGCTGTTGGTTGCTTGGTGACCCCAACACCAGTCCAACTGTAAATCGATAATACCATTTTCTTTGACTCTGAAGTAGATAAGAGATTAACAAGTTCAAACTCGGAGTCTAACAACCACTTCATTCACCATGGACCATCCCCAACACAGGTAAGTGGT
Organism: Symbiodinium kawagutii; assembly: GCA_009767595.1. Classification (NCBI taxonomy): domain Eukaryota; class Dinophyceae; order Suessiales; family Symbiodiniaceae; genus Symbiodinium; species Symbiodinium kawagutii. The sequence continues at coordinate 290,630 of VSDK01027144.1, read as the reverse complement.
TGAGTTGAACATGGGAAAAAATCTGAATCTACTCCAGTATGGTCAATCAGGTAGCTTCAATCCTGGTTGATGAATCATCTTACTGATAAACCTTCGTACCAGGACCTCACCATCACTGGTAGATCCAATACCAATGTCCATCTCCACTGATCAATCCTGGTAGATCTAGGCCGATGGTGGATACCATTGGTTGCTCAGCAACCAACCAATTGACCCATGGGTTGCTTAGCAGGTAGAGCCACCACCAATTTTAATGTCCATCTCCAAGTGTACTGATCAATCCTGGTTGATGTACCATTCATATGGTGGTTTCTCAAAACAGGGACCCCTAAAAATAGCTGGCTTATTGCCAATAATGACTAATAATGACTAATGATGGATGATTTGGGAGGACCAACATTTTTTTTGCAATCAACACTGCGGGCCCTAAACCCCGGGGTGACTGGGTTTCGTGCAAGTAGTTGAAGCAACATTCATTCACTAGAAACTTGGGTGTTTTTCTAATGGAACTAATTTTGTCAGGGCCTTGAATCATACCCACATTGGTTGCTTAGTACCCAACGTCGAGACCAAGCCATGGACGAACTTGCTGCTCCAACAGCTGCTCTCGCCTGCTTGAGGAGCTTGAGGAGTCGAACTTGTTCTTCGTTCAGCTTGTCGTTGTCCTGGGGAATCCAATCCGGGCATCCATCTTTACCCATTGCTAACATCGTTTATGATATAACATTTGTGAATGATTATTGACATAATATATGATGGTGAATTCTGATTCATAAAAGATGATATTTTTTTTGGTGAATCTGTTGGTTCATGGTCAAGGACGATCCCGTTCAAAAGTAAGCAACCAATCCGATTCAACCAATGGTGAATGATGCGCCTAACAATTCTTGACTATGGCCCATAGTGATGAATCACCGACCCAATAATGGTTGATATGATCTAGTTCATCATTGTCAAGAGTGATCAATAACCAACCCAACCAAGCAAACAAACTAAACAAGCCGAACCAAACCAGCCAAACCAAACCAAACCTGGCCAAAGCTGACAAATCCAAACCCAAGCAACCAAACCCAACCCAACCCAACCAACCCAAACCAACCAATCAATTCAGCCAGCCCATTCCATCTCAGTGAGCTGCCTGCAATGGTGCCAGGGCTGCGCCAACCGAGCATAGCGATCAGTTTCGCAACCCTGCGGCCCTCCTCTTGAAGAGATGCGATTTGTTGGTCCCGTTTCTTCAACTTCGCCTGCAGCCAGGTGGTAACACCCTGGTGATGGTGCAGGTGGTCCTGGAAAATTCCGAAGAGTTGGTGAACGGTTCCGGGGGCCCAAGCCTATAGCGTTTCACGGAAACCGCCTCTGGTGTCACCCAAGAGCATCATCGTTCTCTTGAGACCATCTGGTGTTTTTTTCATTGCAGGGGACTCCCTACTCATCGTCATTGACCATTTATAGCAACGAAACAACCATCACCTCGGGAGGTCCTCATTTTGAAAATCCCCCCATATATAGTTGGTATATCCCCTATAATTCTTGGTTTTTATCCCCTATAAATCATTATAATCCCCTATACTTGCCACAAGTTACCACTATATACAACACCAGCATCTACTCAGAAAAAAAGTAGTTCCAACATTTACAACCATACAGTTCCACCCACAGTCGTTCTGGGCTTTGATGCTGCAACTTCCTGGAAAACCGCCGGAAAACAGGAGTTCCAACAGGGTCTTCCCGATCTTGGGGCCATTGGATCAGTTCGATGCCTCTCTTAAACCAGCTACAAGGTGGCCCCCCCAAACATCATAACATGGCTTACAGGGCCATTCAACGAGCTAGTTCTATCTACCATAACTGCCTGGTACCCTAGTGAACTGACCCAACCACTATAGCTGGTGAAACGCGGCCCACCTTGTAGGTTCCCCTTGAATATTCCCCTCTTCACCACAGATCTGTGCGTGGGGCCTTGAGCTTCTCCAGCTCTTCAGCTTTCGCTCGCAGCTCTTCCAGTTCTCGCAACTGGCAAGCGCTCGGGATGATCAGCACTTCATGTCCGTTGCTTGGGGCCATTGTTGGGTCGTGGTAGTCCATCCCAAAGCTCTGAGTAAACCAACCAGCCATCCCCAAGTAGTTGTGGAAGGGCTAGTGTAAACGATTGCATTCTGGTAAACTCACCTGGCTGCGCGGAACATTCCAGGCGTGTCCTGCAGGTGTGCTCCAGTGAGAAAGGGTTGGCAGCGAGAAGGGGCAGGGAATGAAAGCACAGTTTCGTGGCTGAACTAGTCACTCTGCCCATCCTCTTGGGGATTCTTGACCTCATCGAAACCAACCAACAAGACACGAAGATCGCTTGTTAGTAATTTTTGCAAATGCTAATGAGGCTGGGAGAATAGTGAGGGTTGATCATGGGTGATTTTGTCACTAGTAAACGACCGAAACCACTAATGATATTTGGCCGTGGGTTAAAACCCTGTATCTCTGGTTCCCCACCATTAATCATAGTTTTCTCTATGATTGTTGGTGAATCTGCCATTGGTTGGTTGATTAATATTGACCCATACCCATTTGATACTTGGTTGGTTCTAGGAACAATCAACAACATGATGGGTGCTGGGACGGGCCTCACTTTCACGATGAATTCACCATGTTTGTCCTTCCATGTCCTTCCAAAATTGCTGTCCACCAAGAATAACTGTTTGCCTCGTGAAACAAACATGCCTTGAGAGGATTGTGTTCTTGGTGGCCTATAGATCCTTTGCTCAAAGTTTAATGGCTTTAGTGGCTATATGGTGATTTCTCAAAATAGGGAACCCCCCGAAATGGTCGGTATATCTCTATAAATGACTACTATTGGTCGATTTTGGGGTACCCCTATTTTGAGAACCCCCTTTTCTGCCCAACGAATCCTATCCCAACAAAAAACCTCAACACCTTCGCGGTAGTAGCTGGTTACGCCACCCAGTTTTTGAGATTGGGCTGATACACCCCCAGCTTCCAACGGCTTTATGAACAGCTGCATCTCCCACAACCATCAAGCAGCGATCAACCATCAATGAACCATCATTCACCATCAATTGAGTATCCTTAGTCATCAATTGATCATCATTGGATCAACATCATAAGTGGCTGGTGGTTTCAACACCTATGAAAAAGATTGGTCAACCAACCATGTGTTAATGATTACTAGGGAAAATAAAGCATGTTTGAATGTACCAACTAGATGAAGTATCACTTGGTACCAACTAGATGAATCTTATGGATTACTAGTACCAACTGGTACCAACCACACATCATCACTTGCTTTGAATGATGCAGGTTCCCGGGTGGGGGGCACCCTCCACGACGCCCCAAGCAGCTGCTTGGCCGGCCTGTTCTTCAGTTAAACCGCCAGGCACAGTGCCCTGGATGGGTTCCAGTCGGTCGATGGATGATAAGAACAGAAGCTACAGAGTGGTACTTCCAAACCTGGTAAAACCCACAAAACCATGGCTGGTTGGTGGTTGAGGCACCACTATGGAACATATTCGTCAACCAATCATTGGTTAAGAGGGAAAATATCAAAGGTTTGAAACCACCAAGCAGATGAAGGTGTAAGTATAATTTGGTGCCCCTTAGTTATAAGTTGCTTTCTAAGCAACCCAAGTATAGTTATATCTTCTGTAATCGGTAGTTACCCTAGTGAACTAACCTAAGTTAGCTAACTAGGGGGCTAACCTAAGTTAGCTAAATAGGGGGTACCACTTTGTATGAGTGCTGGCTAATTGGCGGTTCGTTGATGCTTACTTCATCGTTGAGTGATGGTTGATTGATATTTGGTCGAGGTTTTTTTGATGATTGATTGGTGATCGATGGTTGTTTAATTGATGGTTGGTTGATAGTTCATTGATGGTTGATTGGTGGTTGATTGATGGTTGATTGATGGCTGATTGATGGGCACTGAGTGACCGTTGAACCAATCTTTACCAACAATTTTCACCATTATGTTTGCCAACGAGTACAAGCCGATATGAACCAGTTTCTGTAGACTTTTCATCCACCACTATAACCGCTGCTCAGCATTGACAAACCTTTATTCTTCAATACCAAATAACCCATTTCAACCTTTATGAACAAGCCACTCTGAACCATTCTTGAACACAATCAACCTCCATTTATCACCACACAACACTATGAACCAAACGGTGCAAGCCATCGTCAACAATTCATTTGCAGGTGTTATCGATCCGTCATCGATAACTGTAAATCAAATATTGTGTGCTATTATTCAAAAATAACATTCAGTGATCGGCCACTATCAAGCAATCATTCTTGACCAACCATGATTGACCACTATTTACGGCAATGTCCGTTACCCGCCAGCAAACCGTCATTATCAGCTCATTGACCCTTAAACAACACTCT